>PPJX02000064.1:0-96371 GCA_003705915.2 Lipomyces lipofer | reverse complement strand
ATTATGTAGATCGATCCTAAGAAGGCATAGTTATTCTGCCGATTTGCCGATATCGTGACGTTTCTGCCGATATAATATCGGCAAACCAGAGGCTCGACGATAAATATCGTCAAACGGCAATCGTCAGACATTAGGTATGCCGATATCGTATCGTCAATATCGGCAATATCGGCAAATCGGCAACAGCCCTACAGGCAACTAAAATCGGTAGATGGTGGAATTTTGTAGGACAAATAATCTATTGTATAACTTGATATTTCTACATGTGGCGATGCCGAAATGTGGCATTGATACGTGTTATGGGATGAACTGCATGCACCGTAATAGTTAGCATTTAGCATTCTCACGCAGTTATATATACGTATCTTTGAAGCGATGGATTAAAAGATTGCATCTGAAATATCCACGCTAGAGTCCCACTTTGGGCTAAGCGTGCTTGTTGACATGTCTCTGTTGAGCTGCACTGAAAGACCAATATTCCGCAGAAGTAGTAACCACAAGTGCAGCGCAGTTTTCTCGCATGCGCACATGGCGTCCAAGCTAAACCCAATTAATGATCGCCTGCGTAATCGCCCTTGCGGTTGACCACTTACGGCCCTACACATAGCGCAACTACGGCGAGACGATGAGTGGGCAGAGCCATATATATACGTCACAACCCTCTTCGCACCGTCATCATCATTCCGTCATCGCCCTTCCCCACGCTCCACCAAAGCTTTCAGTTTCCAAGCGAGCAGACCCGAAAAGGCGCGCCGCATCACTTGCTTGTCTTGTATTGCTGTATTAATACATTCGCTGTATCTGAGTATCAAGAGTAATCGGTATGTATAGGAATCCCCTCTTGCGACTCCTGCGTCGGGTGGCAATGTGACGGTGGCGTGCTTGTCTCCATTCGTCTTGTCGACATGGGTTGCAAATCGGCATCAGGTCACTCGTTTCGACTGCTAATAAACATGCTTCGCAGGGCCACGGTGAGGTTTCGATTGTGGTAGTCATGACAGAGGGCTCTCCACAGTCAAATTTCGCTTCTTCTCCTTCCGATACTGGGATCACCAACAGTCGGACCTCTCGGCATTCTTCTCTGGGCGAAAGTGCTTACAGCAACGGAACGACACCCGCAAAAAACAAGCTGGATCTCGAACCGAACCCGTTTGAGCAGTCGTTTGCTTCGAAGGAGGGCACGCCCAACTCGGCGCAAAAGGCTCTGCTCCCTTCTGTTGCTTCCCTCGCATCACCATCCTCCCTTCTGGGGTCGGGTTCTAATTCCGGCTTCCACTGGGGCATTAACAGTCTGCGTTCGGGGCCGCTCTCCCCAGCTATGCTCCAGGGCCCACAGTCTGCCGCTGCACTAGCTTTTGTCGACAGCCATCTCCGCACCGGTCTGACCCCTAACGAGTCTGGCATAAGGACTGGTCTCACTCCTGGAGGTAGCGGGTCCATATTCCCCGCTCCTAGTCCGACCACCGCTGCTCTTTTCGGTCTCGTGCCACCGACACCGAACGGCATCCAGCCATCTTCATACCCGCAAACTCCACAACCAGTTGAACCGACATCTCAGGCAACACAGGCCCCGCAGGTACAACTCTCTGCATCATCAGCCACATCAGCACCCAATCCCACGGTGTCAGTGTCGTCTGCACCAGCAAACCACTCAAGTTCACCGGTGTTTCAACCGCAGGTCATATCACAGAGTAGCATGGCTGCAGCGCAAGCGAATACGTCGCAGCCTAAGCAAGACCAGTTCGTCGACTCGGCAAGCGCAGCTGCCAATGGCCTGTTCTTGCTGAGTCAAGGACAACAGCAGGCACAGAATGCGGCGCTTGAAGCCTCAGAGGCTGCAGATGCTGCGTCCAGGGATGCTGCTTCCAGATCTGAAACCAAAGTCGATAAGAAGAAGGCGCCAGGGGGGAGTCGGAAGGCAACTCGCAAGTCTGATGACGGCTCATCTTCCGCGAGCAAGCGCCAGAAAACGGCGGTTACTGCTCCGGCACGTTCCGAGACTCCATCGGAATCAGCATCGTTAAAGAATGAAGGAGAAGAAGACGACGACGGTGACGATGGCGAGTCTGGAAGGAAGATGACAGACGAGGAGAAGCGGAAGAACTTCCTTGAGCGCAATCGCGTTGCTGCGCTCAAGTGCCGCCAGCGCAAGAAACAGTGGCTCGCGAACCTACAAGCGAAGGTGGAGTACTATGGCAATGAAAACGATGCTCTCAATGCGCAGGTGACTGCCCTCCGAGAACAGGTCGTGAATCTGAAAGCACTTCTCCTTGCTCATAAGGACTGTTCTGCTACTAGAGCTCTACCTCCGGGGCAAGATCCGATCAACATTGCACTCGGTCAAGATTTCGTTGGTATGCAAGGAATTCCGCAACCACAGCCAGGTGTACCTGGTGTGGGCATGGGTCCTGGTTTGGCTAACCCGAACATGCCTGGTGCGCGTCGATACGTGTGAATTTAACGTTTGGCTATGAATTTATTTGGTTTTGGTTAGAACTAAAATTGGAGCTGGAACCGTTCTCAGTGTTAATGTTGTTCCTTAATGGATGGTTACGATAATTCAGGGTTTTTGTCTAATTGTCTGCTTTATTGATTTGGAGTTATATGTTTTATTTACTCGACTTGATAATGGAAAGCAAATGGATCGTTTTACAGTTTTTATAAAAATATTGTTTGTTTTCTATGCCGGATGGTTGCCGTATTGCCTTCCATAATCATTACATTTATATGTTCGATAAGCGACTAGATGCGAGTCGCTGTTACTGGTTAACAATTTCTCAATGTGATCTATTGAATTTCGCATTTGTACTTTACTTTGACTTCCAACCCGATAGTTTGATATAATATGTATAGCAGGGGAGCAATATGTAACAGCTTAGCCTCACTAACGCGAATGGAGGATATATGTTGATTTGGGTACGCGGAGTTCAATAGTAGTCTCTCTCCATCTCATGCAGGACATTTAAAAGTGGACGTTATGATCTGAACAACCAATACCGTGTAATATCAAATACAACTTTGTCACAGTAGTAGAATCGCTTGCGCGATATACTTGGAAGTAGCTTTATTAAATTTTGGAAAGGAGCCTAATTCGTCAAATAGATTCCCGCCACAATTCAGTAGCTCCGGTTGTAAATCATATAGAAAGCAACTCAACACATGGCTTAAAAATACATTACAGAGATAGAGTACACGTGGGACGTCACAAAGAAATGGTGCTGTACATGGAGTTTAGGTAAAATGTAAGCTCTTGTTCACTGATTGCATCAGGTCTCCTCCGAAGCCTCAGCTTCCCGAGCAGCCACTGGCGTGGCATCTGGTGCAGCCTCCTGCAGAATATACTTCCTCGGGCGCCCTCGACCTCGCTTCTCACCTTCTGCTAATGGTGGTGCAGGAACCTTTAGAGGTTTATTGACCGGAGTGACTGGTTTTTTGGGTCTGCCTCGACCTTTTTTCGGCTCTGTTGGCGTATCTTTGGAAGTTTCCACAGTTTCCTTGACGGCACCCTCAGCTACCTGTTCCTATTAACTAATGATATTCACTTATACTGCGCGAGATAGAATTTGCTACTTGCCTTCAGCGATTCATCTTTCTTTGGCCGTCCGCGACCACGCTTTACGCCGTTGTCAGATGGTTTCGGAGACTGGGGGCGCGCATCTGTCTTCCTTGGACGTCCACGCCCTCTCTTTACAGGATTTTTCCCCTCGGTGTCATCTGGCTTTTGTCGCTTGCTAAATCTCTATGTTAGAAACTCTAGAATTTAACAACTAATAATGTTCTTGAACTTACGAATTCGATGTCCCTTCCTCCCCATCAGCTGGTCGCTTATCTGAGGTCGCAGTCTCCCCTACTGGCTCCTCAGTTCCGTCAACGGACTTCTCATTCGATTGATAATCGACGGTGTTCACATTGGCCTTGGTCACAGCTTTGTCCTCTTTAACCTCATCCTCCACCACCACCGACCCCTCATCCCCCTGCTCCTCAACATTCTCCTTAGCCTCTTTGTCTGCCTTTTTCTCCGCTGCAGTTTTCCTAGGCTTCTTTGCGCCAAATCGATTTAGCGAGACATCGCCTACAATTGCAACCATATTAGCAGCAGTCCTTAATCGACTATCACTTTTCACTTTTAAGCGTACCTTTATACTCCGAATCTGCGACATGTCCTTCATTCAGAGCGACTGCGATCCGCTTCTGGTCCTCGCTCGTAATATCTTCATATCCGTCCAGGCCCTCGGGCAAGTGATCAACCTTGGCCATAATATTACGAATCACCTGAGGAGTGACACAACTCCTTTAGAAAAGGTGTCACATGTCAGCATCCAATATTCCTCAATTAATCATACACAAATACAGCACAATACCAATGTCTCCATTGCCAACTCTGTCTATCTCCAGCATCCACAAAGACACCGAGTCGGAGTTCACCCTTATCGATTTTGGTGCCTTGAGGTTTGCACACAATGCCCCGACATAGCGCACGTCCTTGCTTAGAGACTTCTGTAGAACAATAAAAAATGTTATGATCGCATCGATTTAAAGATAAGAATAGAGACTTAAAAATATTCTTCCTCATTCGTCAAGGTGTCAGATAGGTCGGGTCAAACTTACCGACGCGATATGCCATTGTTCTCTTGCCCGTTGACTAGCGCTACAAAGAATTTATATTAAACCCATACAATCCATAATCAATACTCTAGCTCTTTCGTATAGCTCAATAATTGCTTGCTCTTGCGACCAGGCCAAACATGACCATAGCAAGTGCTTGCAAACCGGCAGGTCTGGTACCGTACTGTACTTCCACAACTGACGATGCATTGCGGGGTTCGGTTCGGAAATTTTGGCTCACCAGTGTAGACAGATTCAAATCCCTATAGCAGATACACTCAAAGTCTGCAAGTCGAAACTAGAGATCAGCAAAGTTCGAATTTTGAAATTCGAGGGAAAATGATGAACAGTTTGCAGAGGAGATCAAATATACCGAGATGATACGATACTGTTGGGACAAATCGAATCTTACTGTAATTTTGCGGGATACCAGCTCCAGACGTCGGCCCTGTATCAAACTTACTACGGCCAATCACCGAACTCTGATCCTCAAATTATCATTCATGCATAGTGATAGACTGAATTTGTAATAAATATAATGGTCATTGCCACAGAAAGAGCAACGAAAATACGCTATCTTACAAACCATTTTACCTGTATAAACACCGAAATCCCGAAATTTACATGAACAATGATTTACCACAAAACAAGAAACAATCTCCTCCAATCTCTATTATCCCTTCTTGTTGTTACCATCACCCTCCATGTTAGCTAGCTCGGCCGGCGTGAGAGCCGCCGACGACTTTTTGTCACGTCTACGCTTCGGGACCGCGTAGTACTCATTGAAATTAAGGCGTACACCTAGGAAACGCATCTCGGTATCATTCTGATATGCAAGGTCACCGAGCAACTTCTCTACCAGAAAATGGAAATTACTCTTTAGACTTTTGATCCTTGTGCTGATGGAGGAATGGAAAGTGGTGTCCATGACCATAGTAAACCCATGCCCCTCGGCTGAGGCATCTCCAGCCTATATGCTCAGTTAATTGTATACAATTGACTCAGGCCACAATAATCCTTACAAAAGACATTTGGCGTCGTGTGTACTCCTCGACAGAGAAATTGTACAAAGCGTCCTAGGAAAAATGGTTAGATTCTTCTCCAGAGAATTGTTAATGTTCTACCATACCATAGCATCTGTGAATGAAAGCATGATCTTCAGAATTTCGTGTAGCTGATGAATCAAGCTATCATCCTTGCCGCTGCGAGCAGAACCCAGTAGACCTTTGTGAGTGATGTTACCGAGATACTTGGTATGGACTTCGATCAACTGATCTAATGTCAGGTCTGGCTTGCTCAACTCTTTTTGTAGTTCGGACCACGAGGATTCAATGACCTTAAAGCTTTAGCACGCCGCATATAAAGCTGATTAACTAGCCACTCACCTCGTAGAGGATATAGTACTCTAGTTGACAGATGAAGTGTATCATCTCACCGCAGCACGCACGAGCAGTCTTCCAATCTGCATCCACAGTATCTTTCACACCTGCAAGAATGCCCCGGGCACCGGTAATCGATCGTCGCCAGGCAACATCAAGGACAAAGCCAACCCGTTTTAATCGCCACAGAAAGTTGAAAATTTTTAAATATTGCCGCGTAGCATAAGCATTGACTATGACATCTAGCGGCGACTCCACCTTATATTCCAGGGTGAAGACGTCCCAGCCAATCTCACCGTGTGAAAGCTCAAGCATTCGTGCGTCAAGGTTGCGTAGTACCTCTGGAATAGAGTACTGAGCGTTCGAGCCTCGAATAGCCGTCTCCAGAATAGAAGTTAGGTTATGCCTATATAGAGTGTTGGCAGGTCTCTCGAGTGAGGATGCCAGTAACTCCATCAACATAGCAACAAAATCACCTTGCCCAAGAAGGAGGTAATTTTTAAGAGCCTGAATATGCTCCTTCAACTGGAACTTAGTTGTCAAGAGAACCATGAGATGGGTAACTGTGTTCTTGTATGCAGTATCAATCGCCGCTTCCATTTCCCCATGCTGTTCGCCATAGCGGAAATTCTGAAATAACTCATTTCCATGTTTCTCAACCCAATCGCCGTCACCGCAACCTAATCGAATGAAGTCTAAACTTTTGCCAGTCTGGAATATCTTCATCACTAGATCGTCACTGATAAAGGAAGGAATCTGTATCTCATCCAACACGTACTTTCCGTCCCATAGAGCGTTTTTCAAGTCTCCTTTATGGACGAAAAACTCCAAATAAGGGTCCCTAATATCCCCAGTATATACCCATTGCTCAAGGAGCTCATAAAATGGTCGTGATACATCCTTGAGTAGGTTTGTTGCGAAGTCGGCGATGAACGGGTCGCCGTGAGACGTATATAAGTGGAGCACGTTCAAAAGTTGGCCACCATTTTGATCTGAATTAGGCATTAGCCATGCCTGACATTGGCAACATAAAACGTTGTTCACCTTTGCACTTTTCAACCATATCGGCCATCAGCCGCAGAATCATTGTCGGCTCTCGTAACCAGAAAATGCATCTCTTCAATGTGACACCGCCAAGACTCCAACCCCTCTTCCAGTCACGAACATCTTTCTCTGCTTCCAGTTCCTTTCGTACTTCTTCGTCAATCTGGACAATAAGCCTAAGGTACCCCCTAAGCTCCTCCTCTATAGCTCGCCGGAAAGCCTGCCCTATAAGGCCGCCCTGAGATTCCACAAAAGTGGAAAGGCTCTTGTATAAAAGTGCCGGCTCAACGAGACTATGTAATATCGACACAGACGGCAGAGGCAGCGTATTTGGCAGAGCGACTGTGCTTCGATCTATAAAAGGAAGCGTGCTGGAGTTGAGTCCTTGGAGAGTGTACGGTATGTCTTCGAGCAACTTGGTTTCAGGCGGATCTAAATGCTTCTTAGCAACAATTGGCATATATTAATATAATTCACCGTAGTATTACCTGTATGAGACTTGTTGGCAGCAAGAACGTCCGCTTTTGTTTGTAGTGATATCAAGCTGATAGATGTCAAAAGACCACCCTTATCATCGAAGTCCGATGCCCAGCGTGAAGGCGAGTGATATTCTCCTTCTAAAGGCTCACCACTACTTGCGGGCTAAAAAGAGAGACTACGCATCAGAAAGAACGTGGAACCTTTCACCCTAATCTGGAACACGTACCTGCCCAAGATCTCGAGCCATACCGCAATAACCTTTTACTAAGAGGGTGAAATAGGTATCGAGGTTTAATTGAGATCAAGCCGCTTCGTTCTAAAGTCCAGTGGACTGGATGCTGATCTGCGAGACTATGATCATTTCCGCGGTTGACGCGTTTGTTGACCTTTGCGATGACAGGGTAACAACGATCAGTTCCGCGTGTCAATCGCAGAAGCGTTCGCTCATTTACGCCCATACCGATCAAGAATGGAGCATAATAAATTTATAAATTCTACAAGCCGTGTTGCCATTGTTTGTTGAAAGCGCACATAGCACGAAATGCGGTTATGTGCTTCGTGGATATTATTATGGATACTGTATCATGACTGAAGGTATGAACGCAAATGTACGAATGTACGAATGGCGCTGGAGGTGGAGGTAAAGGTGTGGAGGTTTGCGCATCCAGACATAGTTACCGGGCGGTACAAGATCCACGGGGTCTCGGCCGAGATGGTTCAAAGGCAGGCTCGCCAAGTCCTGCATTCGGTTACCCGCAAGGCCTCCAAGGCTGCCTCGTCCACGCGCTGGAGCCTGTTAGTCATGTTTTTGCCGGCTTTGAGGAGGAACTGGTCTCGGCTAGGAAAATAAACATAAACAAGCACACACTCCACACTCCACACAACACACAACACACAACACACCCTCTCGCTCTGGAGGGGCTGCCGGCGCCGCAACTTGTTAGCGACGATGTCGAGGACCAGACCCAGCGAGACGAGTCGCAGCATCCGCCGCGAGGCGGCTTGGAGCATGCCGTCCGCGACGGCTTGGTGAGGCTCGATGTTTGAGGGTCGTCCACTATATTGCTGTGGCCCCGGGGAATGCCCGGATGGTCGACCTCGGTCCAGTCTTCCGTTTCGTACAGTTCAGTCTGTCAAGTTTTTTGGGACGTTGAGCAGCGCGAGATCGTCCCCAGTCGCGTCGAATGAACGCGTATGGACGCAAGACGCGCGACTGGCATTAGGCAGTTTGTCGCGACAGCCTTTCTAACTCATTGACGGCCGAGCAGAGTGCGAATGACTGGATTTTGCAAGCATGCGATCCGTCCAAGTTCAGTCTTCACTACGTCCATCGCGAGCTGCTGTTCGCCAACGCGGTGTGCAGCGAGTTTGCGTTCCTCTACGAGCTGCAGCTGTATCTGAAGACTTTCCTTGACTGGTGCATCAAGGCTACTCCAGAAAGCGACCTATGTTGTCTCGCGCCTTTGCGGTCGGGGTTGTTGATCTGTCGGTGTACAGGTCGTCCCAGCAAGTGCCAGGAACAAAGGTGAGTTCGCTGCACTGACTTCTGGTTAGGGTTCGATCATCTGTGGTCGGGACGTCAACGGGGAAAGAAGAGGTGGGATGACCGATCCGACCGAATACGAGGACGAGTGTAAGGTTACGGCGCTGGAAGATAGGCAGATGAAAACGGGCGTGAAAAGCAAATAAACGTATATTATTTAACAAAGTTGTAACATGAAGAAGGAAAATTGCTTATGCCCGCCAAGTAGGAAGGACATTTGCGGATGCTAGGCCTGCTGGTGGAACTCTGGCTCCGGGGGGCGCCCGCCATAAAGGGTGCCTTAAGTGAGGAGAGTCTAGGACGCATGGAGGTAGGTAGGAGTCTTGTCGAGGGGAGTAGTACATCGAAGTTCAAAGAACGACCCCTCTGTCTAAACATTGCGATATAACCTCATGATGGTAACATCCGTGCTGGTACTTTGTTCCTAATTAGGAAGTTTCTATCCCGAAAGAGCGTCCAGTCTATACCCATATCTACTGCGGATTTATTTCCCCCCAGACTGGAAAGTCGGGAGGACACAAATTCCAGTGCCGGGTGACGGTGGAAGCTGCGGCGGTGGATGATAGGCGAATACGGGCATGAAAATACCCTGGGATTGTGATGCCGTTGTACGTGGCGAAGAGGTGTGTCAGGGATGGCACTCGACTTGTCTCTTGACTTGTCCTTTGTCCGTGTTCCGTGATTTGTGGCTGGATCATTGGCGGCTTGCGCTTGGTCTGCGTTTGGTTTTTGTTTTGCTTGTTTTGCTCTTTCGTGCTATGTTGTGCCTTGTTTGCTTGCTTTGTGATATCCGGCAGTTGTACATGAGGCTGGCAGCCGGCCCAGGATATACAAAGGGGCGCAGATCCCCGAGTTGTGATTATAATAAATATTCTAAAACATTTCAATTATGTTCATATGACCGAAGGATCTGGTTCGTCCTTACAAGGTGCCTGTGCCGGACGAGCTTTTACAGTCCGTGGGACTCGGCCCTACTATGTCTATAGCTAGGCCCGTCTTAGTATGGTGTAGTATCACGGCGATCAGCTACCACACCGAGCTTGCACGCCTGCTTGACATCACCCATTGACTCTTAATTCCCTTATAACTGGAGTCCGGAATTTACCATCCCACATTTTAAGCTAAGCTCCCGAGGTCCTGTGAACTGGTCTAGATTTATCGTCCAAGCGATTGCAAGATCCCATGGTTACGAGACGCGGTATTATTGCAAGTGTGTCCAGTTTAGTCGGAAATGCCCCCAGATCCAGAAGTGCTCTCGCTCTTCGCCACTGCGGCGCGACTAAATTCTTGATAAGCTTCTGTCCCTACTCTGCTCTTCAACTCAGCTCACAAAGCAGACAGCAATTCATAAAAGCATTCTCTCTCATACCGCGTTTCCTTTTCTCAACGTCGGCAAGAATGGGTCAAGACGATACATCATATTCTGTTCAAAAGAGCGACGAAGAGTGGCGTGCAGTACTTTCACCAAGCCAGTTCCGTGTGCTGCGCGAGAGTGGCACTGAGCGACCTTTCACCGGTGAATATGAGTACCACCATGCGGAAGGAGTGTACCACTGTGCAGGCTGTGACGCTCCACTCTATAGAAGTACTACGAAATTTGATTCGGGCTGTGGTTGGCCCGCCTTCTTCGATGCCATCCCAGGAGCGATCAAGAGGTTTGAGGATCGCACATTAGGAATGGTCCGAATAGAAATAGTTTGTGCTAAATGTGGTGGACATCTGGGGCATATATTTAAAGGAGAAGGTAAGACTTTGCAAGAATGGGACGATTAATCCAGTCGTTTCTTTGATGCTAATGAACATTTGTGGTTATAGGCTACAAGACTCCGACCGACGAACGCCACTGCGTAAACAGTATCAGTTTGCAATTCAAAGATTCGGAAAAATAGATATTTTGGTATCTAGTATCTGCCGCTATTTTCATGTGGTTCCGAGGCAAAGTCATTGACCGGGCAAACGGCGAGTTTGGAGTTTCGTAGTTCTTGGTGACGTTTTCACGTCTTGTACCATATTGGTTCGGTAGTTTGTCTACATTTAATATTAGTATATTTAATGTCCAGCATATCAATGTTTATAATTCTAAACGTTTACACAATAGATTAAGATTAGCCTTTGCTGAGATGGAGGGGTTGTAATTGAAGTCACGTGGATTGCAGAGCTGTCACTTCTATCCGAGGGTCAATTGCTTTGGGTGATGCAGTGATTCACCTCTCGCGGGTTTTGTTTCGAGAAATGCTCCAACCGGTCGCAATGACATTGTGATAGGTTTTTTTTATTTCTCAGAATAAAATGCTGGCTTTTAGTCCTCGAACTTGACATCTACTATTCTGCCTTTGATCGTACACTTCTCAGTTTCTCATGAATGGAAATAATACCTATATTTTGCAAGCAGCTATAATGAAATACTGAAGTCTTGAACTTCGTGGACAAGTCGCGTCGAACTTATTTCACCTTTAACGCTGAATATTCGATATATCGGACACGAGCTGTGTATTGCAAGGTAGCTTAGGATACATATTACCAGTTCATATCCTAATATTACGTCCTTTGGAACTTACAAACCTGCAACATGATGTCGAGCGGGAAGTCTAGAGTTAAGATGCGGCCTCCGCGTAATGTATGCTTCTCGTGAAAACCGTATTGAGATATGTATTTACCACTTACGCCTCTTCTTAATAGCGCGACTCGGCTGATGTGAACTTTGATGAGTCTTGGGGTGTCCTCTCAACAGCAATGCAAGAGATGTATCGGAAGAACGCATCGCGGTTATCGTACGAGGAGCTCTACCGAACAGCATATACATTGGTACTCAAAAAGCATGCCGAGAGGCTCTATAACTCATTTAAAAACTTTGTTGCGCAGCATCTGAGAGATATAGTCGTGGCTGAACTCGCTCCGCTGGCCAACAGTACGATGAGCACTGATATCGCGAATCGCAGCGCAGCTAGCCGCGCACCGTCTTCAGCGCTGGCAGCGGTTGATAGACGAGAAAGAGGAATCAGATTTCTGAAGGCCGTTAAGAATCAATGGGATGATCACTGTTTGTGCATGCGTATGATCAGTGACATTCTAATGTATATGGTATGTTTCATGCATATGTGGGTTGCACGGTATCGGCTATAAGCTAAAGTGGAACAGGATCGAGTATATTGCAAGGAACTGCAACTTCCGTTAATATACGACGCTGGACTTGCAATCTTCCGAGACAACGTAATCCGCAACGGCGACTTCAAAATTGGCGAATACATATACGCTATCATATTGGACCAGATTCAGTTGGAACGAGATGGTGATATCATCGATACAACTGCGATTAAAGCGGCCGTCTTGATGCTGGAGTCACTGACAGAGGATAAGATTGACGGCGAGACCGTGTATTCACGGTCATTCGAGCCCCAGTTATTGCGCTCCTCTGTTGAATTTTATGTGTCCGAGGCTGAGAAGCTCTTACGTGATTGTGATTCCAGTCAATATCTAATTAAGACTGAGAAGCGGTTACAGGAAGAATATGAACGTGCAATGTCATATCTTTCTGTTAGTAGCGAAGCCAAGATCACGAAGATAGTGGAGGAGAACCTTATCACGAAGAACATCGTGTCCGTCATACAATCAGAAGCTTCAGGACTCACATTCTTCATCAATAACGACAAATTTGAAGACCTTAAGAGACTGTATAGCCTCTGTAAGAGAGTCGATCCTGAGAAAACTGATCTACGGAACGCACTCATGACAAGAGTGGTCAGCCAGGGTGGAGACATCAACCGAGACGCATTAGAAGAACTGAAGAAAGATAAGTCTGAGAAAGGTCGTGCCACGTCTGCTCAGAATGCCGCTACTATGGCAGCCTTTAAATGGGTGGAGGCCGTCTTAGCTCTGAAGGAGAAGTATGACTGTATTCTTACTGACACTATGGATGGCGATAATCAAATACAGACATCACTTACCAACGTATGTATATTGATTGCCATTGAACGGGACGTATACTTATTTTTTAGGCATTTTCCAACTTCATCAATCAAATCAATAGATCTAGTGAATTTCTTTCTCTCTTCCTAGATGATAACCTCAAAAAGGGCCTCAAAGGGGTGCGTTAATTTAGTTATATCAAGTTTCGCAGGTCTAACTCTTCGTAGAAAACGGAAGATGAAGCGGAAGCTGTTTTAGATCGGGCGATTATGTTGTTCCGTTATATTGCCGACAAGGATATGTTTGAGACCTATTACAAGACGCATCTTGCTAAGCGATTGCTTGGAGGTCGATCAGTTTCAGACGATGCTGAGAGAATGATGATCGCCAAACTGAAGATGGAAGTCGGGTTCTCATTCACTACGAAACTTGAGGGAATGTTCAAAGGTGAATCTAGCCAAGCTCCTTACGTCTTCTTGTTGGTGCTAACTATTGTGCGTAGACATGAAAGTGTCAAATGATATAATGCAGGAGTACAGAACCTATGTACAGAATACGGATCCTGAACGGCAAACTGAGCTCTCTGTTTCGGTCCTTACTTCCACAAACTGGCCAGTCAATCTGTCCAACGCCGAGTCACACACCTGCGTCTTCCCTCCCGAACTGGAGCGTATCAAGCGATCCTTTGAGAAATTCTACGTGGACCGTCACAGCGGCCGTGTTCTGACGTGGAATCCTAACATGGGCAATGCCGATCTACGGGTGGCCTTCCGAAAGCGAAAACATGAGATCAATGTGTCGACCTACGCCATGGTAATTCTTATGCTCTTCAATGAACTTCCCGACGGCCAATCTCTCTCATTTGACGACATCAAAGCGGCGACGTCAATTCCAGATAATGAACTGATACGAAATCTGCAGTCACTTGCTGTGGTTCCGAAGACACGTATTCTGGTTAAAGAGCCGATGTCGAAGGACATAAAGCCTACCGATCTGTTCACGTTCAATTCTGGGTTTGAGTCACAGTACATCAGGATCAAGATTCCCACAGTGGCTTACATAAATAAGACCGAGACTGATACAGAACGGAAGGAAACGATGGACAAGGTCGACGCCTTGAGGCGATACCAGACTGACGCGGCGATCGTCCGCATCATGAAGTAAGTTGACTTTCTTTTATCTGTGGAGATTATGTATGCTTACTATGTTTCAGGGCCCGTAAGACTCTGGAACATAATATCCTTGTAGCTGAGGTTACTTCACAGCTCTCCCCTCGATTCCATCCCGATGCATCTCTCATCAAGAAGCGAATAGATGCCATGTTGGAGCGGGAGTACATTGAAAGATCAGCTGAAAACAGACAAGTTTACAATTATCTGGTAGGTCACCTTTCGTTTTGGAGTTTACTTTTTTGAATGGGTAATAACTTGTTACTCGATTTAGGCATAATCAATTGTTTGAAGAATTTGGTCAAATATGTAGAGTTTGCACTATATATTGGCGCGCTAGGTTCATTGATATTGCAATTATATCAGCGAGTGGCGGCTAGTTTTTGATTCCTAAGGGTCGAATTATTACATTTACCTCATGTATTATATTTGCTGCAAGTTGTTATTTCCAGTCTACCATTACACGTTGTCTTTTGAAAAAAGATCCAAATGAGATGCTCAAACAATTAAATGAATACAGCTAATCCCCCCTTCAGACTCTTTCTCTTAGTTGGCAGTTTCTCTGCCTTCGAGACCCCTACCGGCATTAGAGAATACACCCGAATAGCATAACGCTTATAAGCATCTAGAGAACACCCTCCCAGAAAGTTCTTGTAAAGTTCTGCACGGTATAGACTCACGCTCACACCGCGGGATGAAGATCGCCACGAGAATATCGAGAACAACGAGCTGCAGCGACGATATCCACCACCACTTATTTCAATACCGCCAATACTACTACAATACTCTCTCCTCTTGCACATCTTGCTCTGTAAACTTTCGTCGTCAGTCTTCGCATCATAGCTGACTGTATATGTAAAGCCAGTGCTTCTATCCTCCGAGACCGGATAGCTTCTGCTATGCTGGGCACTTGCTCCGTCATAAGTTGCCCGCACATCCCTTATTTCGGTTTCCACCTGCGGCGATAGCAATAGAAATTTCAGTTTCAGCTTTATCCTGTTTGATACATCGTTCAAGTTGAAGCCGTATTTGATGATGCGCGAATAGAGGAATACAAGGAAATCTGGCCTGTCAAGAACAGACATTTGCCGTGGGGTCATGATGGGAGTTTCACTATGTTTAGTATACCGATGGCTAACGAAGATATGAGTGAGAGTGTCATTAACGTTAGTAATTGAAATTAAATTAGATTGGTAAAAGAAGTGCAAAACAACCTTCAGACCGTCGCAACTCCGAAAGGATTTCAAACATGACCAGCAAATCACCGTTCTGAAATTGACCGCTCCTTGCATGATGGCCCACATTTACCATAGTCAGATGATCTAAGTTCGTCCTTGTTTGTTATTACAGTTAGCGTATAGAGACTCCTCGGACTGCATCTTCCAGGTAAATGTGGTCCTCGGAGCGAACACCGAAGAATGTTGCGCGCCAACACTGTATACTAAATATTATGGTGCTGATATACAATCGAACCCTGTACTTCTACCCCTCGTACAGGGGTATCCCATTCCACGAACTTTAATTCCCCGCCGCATGTTTGCATTGATGTACATATTTATCAATGTACAGATATTTCTGTCATCAGAAAATGATATGGAGTATCTTGCGCTTCTCGGCTTCTGAACTAACATTGGCCATGCTATTCTGGGACATTCAAGGCACCGAAAATAAGCATACCTCTTCGCCTATAGCCGAAGCCGTCTGCATACTTTGCATAGGGCCAACTCGAATAAAGCCTATTATTACTATACTAAAGAAAACGACGCACTAGCGTTTGTGCCCATTTTAGCCCGACAATAAGGTACGATCCTTCTTGATAGACGGTGTAGTCCGTCGGACTGATCTGCTCCTCGATCGTCCCTTCACTACCCCGTCTCGCAGCAGCGTCCGGACTCCGGAATCCTTCGTCATATTCAATGGGCGCATTTCCGCCTAAATGTGCTGCCATCTCGTGAAAGTTGTTCCCTTTCCTCGATTAACATATACATTGTCTACCAAATCCTTTCACATTCAAATCGTAAGCAGAAAAAAATTCCTTTTAACTAGATAAGATCGTTCACTGTTGATAAATGATTTTGAGAGTGATAAGCGCATCGACGTCAATAATTGGTTATCATATTTTTAACTGCTCGCTCTTCAAATCGCGTTGACTTCGTGATGTCGGACTCGACGCAAACTTGTGAACAAACTTGGGTGACGCTTTGGTGAATCAAAACGCACACTTCACGGTGCATATATGCTCTTATCGCGCAAACTTTGCTCTCCAAACCCATTCACTTTTTTTCCATCGCCATTCCTCATTTTTCCCTCAGAACCGGAACAGCATTTCTCGAAACAATCATGGCGTCAGATACTGCACGAAGAGGACCGTTGTCCCTAGAGGAGCTCTTGCAGAAGAAGAAACAACAGGAAGCGGATTCGAACAAGGTATTATATAGTCTTTAGAGTGACAACTTGTTACGAATCAAACATATGAACTTATTTTCTCTCTTCAATTAGCCCAAGTTTCTTTCGAAGAAGCAACGAGACGAACTAGCGCGTGAGAAGTTCGCAAAGGAGGCGCAGGTGAAACAACAGCAAAAGCAGCAGAGCAGCAATCTCAATGGCATGACGTATACCACGCCAGGAACCAATGGTACCACGACCGCGAGCAGTAATGGTAGTAATAGCACAGGAGGATCGGCGACTAACCGATCACAGATTCCGTCTGCGCCCAAGTCTATGAGGCCCGCTGAGAATAGCCGTCGTAGCATCACACGGGATGACGCATCACGCAGATCAGGAAACGGATGGGATGTGAAGGCGAAGCACGAAGGTCCAGAAGATGCATTCGATTCGATGGATCCAGAGGCGAAGCTGCTGAAGGAGAGGTACATGGGTGTTGCCGAGGAACGGCGGCAGAAGCGGCGGCGAACGGCGGATAGGAAATTCACGTTTGAGTGGAGCGCGGATGATGACACTTCCACAAACTATAATCCTATCTACCACGGTGCGAAATCTACATCGCATGACTTGAAGAAGCCTGGCAGGACTGAAGAGGTCAGGCGAAGGACTACCGAGCTAGAAGAGATTCAGCGAAAGAAGAAAGAATCGGATTTCGATAACATGCATTGGAGTGAGAAACCTCTTGATAGGATGAAGGAGCGAGACTGGCGAATCTTCAAAGAGGATTTCAATATTTCTACAAAGGGCGGCGCAGTACCAAATCCAATGAGGTCATGGCAAGAATCGGGTTTGCCTCCGGAGATCCTACGAACCGTGAACGAAGTTGGCTATAAGGAGCCATCCGCTATTCAACGAGCCGCTATTCCCATCGCATTATCATGTCGAGACGTTATTGGTGTTGCTGAGACCGGTAGTGGCAAAACGGCGAGTTTCGTGCTCCCGCTCTTATCATATATTATTGAGATGCCGGCTCTGAACGAATTCACAAAAGCTGACGGTCCCTATGCGGTCATTCTTGCGCCTACCCGTGAGTTGGCACAGCAAATTGAGCAAGAGACCCGGAAGTTCTGCAGCAAGCTCGGCTTCCGATGCGTGTCTATAGTTGGTGGTCATGCTATCGCTGAGCAATCTCTGAACCTGCAAGGAGGTGCTGAGATTGTGATTGCTACTCCTGGACGATTGCTGGATTGTTTGGAGCGGCGGGTTCTCGTACTGAGTCAGTGCTGTTATGTTATCATGGACGAAGCGGACCGGATGATCGATCTCGGCTTTGAGGAGCAAGTCAACAAGATTCTGGAGGCATTGCCTGTAACTAATGTAAAGCCTGACAACGAAGAGGCAGAGAATACGCAGTTGATGTCAAAATATCTGGGCGGCAAGGACCGATATAGGCAGACTATGATGTATACAGCTACGATGCCTCCTGCAATTGAGCGGTTAACTAGGCAATACATGAGGCGACCGGCGACAGTTACGATCGGAAATGCAGGTCAAGTCGTCGACACGATTGAGCAACGTGTTGAGTTTGTGACGACCGAAGAGAAACGCAAACGGCGCATGGCGGAGGTTCTTGACTCCGGTGAGTTTAAATCGCCGATTATTGTTTTCGTCAACATCAAGAAGAATTGCGACATGGTTGCTCGAGAACTCAATAGAGTCGGCTGGAAGGCGGTCACACTGCATGGCGGTAAGTCGCAGGATCAGCGTGAGCATGCTTTGCAACAACTTCGGGATGGGGAAGCTGACGCTCTGGTGGCGACTGACTTGGCTGGTCGTGGTATCGACGTTCCTGATGTCAGTCTGGTTCTGAACTTCAACATGGCGAAGAATATTGAGGACTACACGCACAGAATTGGTAGAACCGGCCGTGCGGGGAAATCTGGCGTAGCTGTAACGTTCTTGACGAACGACGACCAGGACACCTTCTACGCCTTGAAGCAGTTGATGTCTCAGAGTAGTTTAAGCAGAGTTCCTGAAGAGTTGAGAAGGTATGAAATATATCCTGATTGCTTAGTACGATTTATATATGATCAATAGCTAACGTATTTTCATATACAGGCACGAAGCAGCACAAGCAAAATACGTTCCTAGGAAGCCTATCCAATAATTGTATTATAATTTGAAGACTGGACAGGATATAGTCCTCTACAGTGTTATAATTATGTGGCGTGAATTTAGATGTGTTCGAGGAATGGAGTTCATCGCCGTTCTTTAAAAAAAGATCTGGCTTCATAGCCAGACTATCATTAATGAATGATAGAAGTCCCTTGCAAAGTTTGATGCACGCGCTCTCATCTCTTATAAGTGTCGTGTCATATTGCCTTGCTAAAGAAATGTACCGCTTCTCTGTATGCTTGTTTTGGTGGAAGGTGATGCTATCAAGTATAGAATTGCTCCATTCAATCTATGCAAAGTAAGATGCGCTCTAATCTGTTTGATTGTGCTTAAGATTATCGTTCCAGATTGTCACTTGAAGTCCAGTCCCTTGATCTAGATACATAATTTGATTGCAAATTAATCCCTTAAAATACAGTGCTAGGCAATTGGAGCAATGAACAGCATCCTACTGCAACACAACTACGTCGATGTCCATAATTTTTTACGCTTATGCAGATTATTATGGACATTACTGCGAGCTAAAAATCACAAAGGACGACGGGCTTTGCGAGTAATTTTAGGGGTCCACCTCAGCGAGTGAGGTACTGAGGTTGAGAGTAGGTGTGTTGGGATTACTCAGTGTACTCAACTTAAGCTACGATGTAGATAGCTGTTGGCATAACATAGTATGTTCTAAGAAACAAACTATCGTTGAAACAATTATATTGTTATCGCTTTACGGGCACTCTTCCTTGTGAGTGGGGCACGAGTGTGCAGGATTCGCATTGTGAACTCCTGATTACGGCACCTTCAGATCCACATAATTGTTTTTCCCTTCTCATCCCCGCCATATCAAACCGATGCGAATGATCTAGTGCGGACAAGACTATGTTGGAACTCTAACAAATAATAGATGATATCGCCCACTCTATCACACCGCTTTGGTCTCAAGAATTTGCCATAGGTATACAGTTATAACAGGTGCGGAATATCGAGAACAGAGGAGCTGCGACTAAAGACCGGCTAAATATGAGTGGTCGATTCCGACTGAGCATCGAAGTCTCCTGGAAAACATCAATCTCAGTTCGTTTCAGAGATCGGATAAAACATATTCTCTAACACGAAATCTCCTTAACTATAACTACATTCCTTCAATAAAGTACAGTTATTTTATGTTACATGTTTCTCGATTCTATACCAAAATTCTACTGTCATCGGCGGCGTTCCCAAATCTATTGCAATTCTCGTTAATATTCACTCAACCGCGTAAATAAATATGCCGTCATATCACTTACCTGAACATAACTCTCACCCAAAAAGAGCATTTCCTTTCTAATATCCTCCACGTACAGATCTTGGATTTGCACCCATTCGTCCCGACTCTTGTCTCTCATTTGGGCGCGGTATATGTGTTTCTCTTCGCCCTGCGGGGTGAACACCGACTCATGCGTGATGTTGGCGACGAGATCGTATATAATTGCCTCGCTGGTATCAGCGACATCTGCATATTGGTTACAATTATCCAATCAAAGATCAGCTACAATTTTGACTTACAAGGCGACATATCCAAAGCTTTGGGCTGGAATGTGACGATGGTATGGTTGATCTCGTCGACAAAATTTGACTTACTGAACCGCTTGACGTGAAATATCAAAAACGGCGGCAGCTCCACAATTTTGTATCTTTTGCGGTGCCCTGCCAGTTCCTGCGTAGTAATCCCATCATACTTTGAGAGAATCGTTTGCAGTGACACCTACACATATTTCGCATCAGCTAATCGCCTCTTTCAAAACGCTCACAAAGGACCCGGACCTGAGGAATAATGCTCTTATCAATATCATCCTGGAACAATGGCGCGGTCGGCAAATCCAGCGACAAGAACATAAATGGCACCTCGTCCTGCTGAATATGTGTGTCGGCTTCGAACCGTAGCCTATCTCCCGCGTCCGCGTGCGCTGTAATTTTCTGCGACTCCACCCTAACTTTGCCCCGGAATATCTTTTGCACGAAACTGGATTTGGGTCTGGTTTTCGAACCGCCTAAAGCGAGGTGGAGGGTGTTGAGGAACCAGTTAAGGAAGTCAAAGGGATCGGATTGTTCGGTAATCTTAAATCGTTTTTTGGAAATGACGGAGACGTGTTGAAGGAGTTCATGCGAGGATACGTGGCCCTTGAAGGCGTGGGGATTCCAGATTTTGCGGACGAGAATACTGAAGCGTTGGACTACACGATCTGTGTCAGTAAAGTGTCTACACTAGAAGTAAAGGCAGAATAGAGTACATGAAGTACATGAAGCACATACCCAACTCAGGCTTTCCCTCAAAATTTTCCAGCATCAAGAAATTTCGCAATGGAGACACATGAGACAGCGCCTGCACAACCACGTTCAGATAGTCATTCTGCTTGATATTATTCATCCCCACGAATCCAGGCCGGTACGGCTTATGCGATAGATCGTACGATATCCTGTCTTTCTTGTCGAGTTGTAAAACTTCGTGTTTCTTGAAGGTAGGGTTAACGACGAACTTGATGTCATCGAGGGCTGCTGATCTAACTTCGTAGGACTCGGGAAGGACGTAGACTTTGAGGGTTTGGAGGTTAATGAAGACATGGTGATCCTCGTCCAGACTGTGGAAGTACGCGTGTGATGACTTCCCTCGACCTGTACAGCATACTGTTAGTGACCATACTAATGATCATTTCCGAAGTTCAGAGGTGACCACGAACCTTGGAAATATTTTCCGCAAACCAGACAAGCGTAGACGTTCACATTGGATAGCGACACTGAGCAAAGCTTCTCGAAGTCGAAATCTAGATGTTTCCTATCGACCTACGTCAAGGATATAAGCATACTGTCAAACACCATTCAAAAGATCATTGCAACGCCATACCGTCTCCAGATATAAATCTCCCTGGGTCGCCGCACCGGTTTCCACCTCACCAACTCCGTAAGTACCAACCGCATCCTGCTCACCTTCACTGTTATCCTTCTCTCTATGCTCGCCATTCGTCTTCAGCTCCACTACAGAAGATGGTGACTGCGACAACACCTCCTCATCCTTCTCATCATTGATCTGGATGCGTTTCGGGCGTGGACTTTCGAGTGCAGATGCAGATCGCTTAGGCATCTCGAAATCGCAGACGATGTAACCGTGAATGGCTGTCGAAAAATACATTTGCCGCTGACTTCGCGCTGAGCGCCAAATTCAAATGGGTTAGGTTATATACGTGCGAGTGTGGTTAGGGCATTCAAATTTTGGATCACGATTTCACCCGAGTCTTCGCCGTTTCGAAGTTCGACATTCTTGGATGTCAACCGATCAGTCCGCCTCAGTTGATCGAGGACCCGGTAACTCAACTTCTGCGACAGGAATTTCGGCTATTTGATAGAAACCTCAACGAATACGCAGAGCAAACGATGTCTTCGGCGGCCACACACTCGGCGCTCGACGTCTTTAAGAAGCTGCCCCCAGTCCTGTCCCGCTTTTTCAAGCAATACCCGCCCGTTCCACTATATCGCTACTCGAGCACGCCGACGCTCACAATTGCAAAAGATCGAAATCCGTTCCTGGTGGCGATCCACCCCGTGACAAAGAAGGTGCATGAGCCGAAGATTTCGCTGCGGAAGCAGAGCGTACTTTTTAAACTCGCGAAGCAATTTGGGCTCGAGAAGACATTACCACCTATTTCGAAGAAGTTCGGACTTCAGAAGATGAGCTCGAAGAAGAAGATGATTGGTGTGGTAAGGCCGAGGTTGGCGATGCATGAGAGGAATGCGGAGGAGAGGTATGTGGCGGGTTCTATAATTCTTAATGATACCATTATTGACGGTTGGCGGGCCTTTTTAACTATACTGACTTCATTTATTTTTTTTGTAGACGGGCGAAGCGTGAGAAGGCTATTATGGCGGCTGATGCCGTTATATTGAAGGCCAAGGGCGTAAGTAGCC
Source organism: Lipomyces lipofer (assembly GCA_003705915.2). Classification (NCBI taxonomy): domain Eukaryota; kingdom Fungi; phylum Ascomycota; class Lipomycetes; order Lipomycetales; family Lipomycetaceae; genus Lipomyces; species Lipomyces lipofer. Next base: position 73,755 of record PPJX02000064.1, on the reverse strand, counting down.
ATAATACCTCTGATGAAAATTATGTCACAGAGTACACTCTCTGTCTTATTGAGACGCTAACTATACTTCTTAATAGAAAAAATACCAACGAAAAATCGACCGCAAGAAGCTCCTACCTAAGCATCTTTATTAGAATGACTTATTGCTCGTTTCGTTTGCAGCATCTTTCTCTTTGTGCAACATGTATTATAAGCTTTAGGTGATGCATGTGCCGACCTCTGTATATATGCGTTCATGAATAATCGTATTGCAGTTAATAATTACAACCCTCTGGACTCCATTGAGCGTGATTTCTCATAATTGCCATGCGAAAATTTAAGTTATTATCGGCGTGGCTAGGTGGTAGTGACCCTAGTCTCGATATCTTGTCTTCTTCAATTCCCATTTTGTTTAGCAGTTGCATACCTTGTTCAGCTGCAACCCTGAGAGGACATACCGTGTGGTTAGCCCGTTCTACTTCTGTCAGCTGCCCTACACCAAACACGGCACACCCTGTCCAGCGGAAGGCTGCGATTTCGAAACCTTTACCCAGCAACCCGTAAGTGGCCGGCTATAGAACGCTTCTTTCTGTGTTCTGGTGGATAGACATGGCATCTTCTTTGTTTTGGTGCAGAAAGCTTGAGCGACAGCATGTCGGCATGTCCTGGTACCTCTGCCCTATTGGTCACTGGTCGCGACCATGGGCGACTGCTGTCCGAGCGAGCTGTGTCCATACGGAGTCTTAGAGTTGAGAACTGACAAAAATGTATACGTAGGCGATAGTCTGCATAGACATGGATAGGCGAGTGCGTCCTTCTGTCGCGACTGGTTTGGACCGCCATCAACGACGTTTGCTTTCACTAGGCGATGGAGAATATATGCACCGGGCCAACAGATGCACCTATTCCGATGCCCAACTCCGACACAGCTCAAGCTTTCAGATACCCTCTCTCCCTGTCTGCTATCCTCTGATCTACCATCGACCATGTTTCTCTAGTGGATATTGAAGCAATGCTCTCCCTATGTGGATGATTTTTGAATTCGATGGCAGGGCAATGAAATTCTTTCCTCATTGTGTTCATTTTCTCTGTCCCGATTCTCTACCAAGGTACCTTATTCAAGTCGTCTGTTGCTCTTTTTTTTGTTTAAACTTCCGTCAGCTGTCTTGTCAATTTCCACTCGCAGCAGGTCTACGAGGCTTACTTCCTGCACGAACTTTATGTTTGGTCATTGACCTTGGTGGCAGGTTGAGGTTATGCTACTGATGTGATGGATGGGATACCTGACGCAGGGACTAGCCCATCTTGATACAGAGGTAGTGGCACCATCTCCCAATTTCGCGCGAACTTTCGTGTGGCTGGTGACAACCGTTAAGGTACCCCGCGCAAGACCACCAAGGCCCCTGTTAGCGCCCGATCAGGCTTAGCGCGAGACCCTGGCAGGTTACTGTTCGCGTGCCCTCGACAAAGGCCAATCAGGGCAATGCTATTTTGCGTGATGCGAAACATGGCAGTGGAACTATGGAAGAGCAGACTGAAAAAGCGCCTCAACGTTTGGGCGACTGCTGAATACAGTAATAACCTCTAAGGTCCTCATCTGTCTCTCATCGCTGGAGGGTGTCGGTACGTGTACTATCTGACCAATTGCCCGACTGAGCGCCACATGGAACGCCCTCGTCCGCCTGGATATAAGTCTGCCCGCTAATCCATGTGACAGTTTAAGTCACTCATTGCTCGGTCAGTATTAGTATATTCTTAAGACCATGGTCGCCATCGCCGAAGTCTTGTTCCCCTACGTCGTTGACGAACTTGTTCGTCGCCAGGATGAGCCTACCCCCGAATGCGCCAGTGACAACGAATACGATGGGCGTCTTGGTGTGCGTATCTCGGCTATCTTTGTCATTCTCTTCAGCAGCACGCTTGGTATGTTTCCTGCTTTCTGGCTCGTTGATTTGCTGACCGGCTAACTGGCTCATTTCAGGCGCTCTTTTCCCCGTAGTCACCAGACAGACTAAACTAAATGTTCCCGAGTTCTATTACTTCATCGCCAAGTTCTTCGGGTCGGGAGTCATTGTTGCTACCTCCTTCATTCATGTATGTGTCAGTTCAGTCTTTCATATTCTGAATTTGCTGACACATTAAAAGCTACTGTCTCCTGCTATTGACGCCCTGGGCGATGAATGCCTCGGCGGAACCTGGGCCGTGTATCCCTGGCCCATTGCCATTGCCATGATGTCCATCTTTGCCCTTTTCTTCATCGAGATAGTTACGTATCGCTACGCAACTTTCGAGTCCCTCACTGGAGTCGGGGCCATCCACTCACATGCCACCAACACGGACGAATCCCACACCGGCCATGACGACGACCACATCGCCGGCCAGGAAGGTGTTGATCGCCCTGAAGGTCTTCGACTGAATCAAAAGGAATCGTTACACTCTGCCGACAATGGCATAACCAGCTCAGTCGCGGACCTCGAGAAACAGAGTTTCACCGAGAGCCTTTCGGCACAGCTTGCCGCTGTGTTTATCCTCGAGTTCGGCGTGATTTTCCACTCTATATTCATCGGTCTGTCCCTCGCCATCTCCGGCGAGGAATTCAACACCCTCTATGTCGTCCTCGTCTTCCACCAGGGCTTCGAGGGTCTTGGTCTCGGCGCCCGTCTCGCCGCCATGCCATGGGCCAAAAACAAGCGCTGGGTCCCCATAGTGATGGCAATCGGCTACGGTCTCACCACTCCCATTGCCATTGCCATCGGTCTCGGCGTCAGATATTCGTACTCGGACTCGACCCGCAAGGTCCTCATCTCCAACGGCATCTTCGACTCCATCTCAGCGGGCATCCTCATGTATACTGGACTCGTTGAGCTCATGGCTCACGAGTTCCTTTTTTCGCCTGAGATGAAACGTGCAAGCTTCAAGGTCGTTATGGCGGCGTTTGGCACTATGTGCTTGGGTGCTGGTCTCATGTCCCTGCTTGGCCGGTGGGCATAAATTTGTCGGCAGTTTGCGATTTAGTTTTAGTTCCATAGGGTTTTTGGTGAATCAGGCATCATATCATCAGTATACGATATATAGTCATAAAAGCTTTTTCTTCGTTTTATTTGTATATTTTAATTTTTGCCATATTTTATTGCTTGGGAATTTTTTACGCATCTTACTTCATATAGAGTCGGACAGAGCATTAGGGATAATAATAATAATAATAATAATGCCGTGATAGTAATCGATGTATACTAGACTCAAATACCTGTGTACGATAGTGAAGCGTCTGTGAAAGAAAGTGTCAGTTGGAGTAGAATCCAGGTACGCTCAGCACGAAGATAGACATCGATGGGAGTTTGCAATGTACGAAGCTGAGAAACCAACGAGTCTCAAGAATTATATATGCACATAGCAAAGGTCACCGTGCCTCTTACGGCACCTTTTATGCGATTGAAATACGCATGATGCCAAACGAGGCGCTGGAATACGCGCAAATATGTATTCGTGAGAAATATCCTATCATTATATAATCCAAAGCAAGGCATCCTGCTCCCATTCTAAGGCTCCTCATGCTTCGCCAGCTTCCCCATCTCCAACTTCTCGCCCTTTTCTCCAACAAACACAATCTTATTCACCCCAGTGGGCAAATCCTCGTCCTCCCCCTCCAAAAACACGACAAGGGAGCTTACCCGCTGGAACCGCACATATCGCAGCCGCACAGCCGCCCATCCTTGTTCATTAAACTCGCCGATCTCCGCCTCGTGCACCGCTGGCACGGAATTCGTATCATCGAAGGAGAGAATCGCGGGGAGATTCGTCCACAATTTAAGTTTAGTCGGTCGCTGCCTTGCATTTGTTTCGTCTCCTTCGCCCGTGACGGTGACCGCTTGGATAAGAACCGAGTGTATCTTTGTAGAATTCATAAACGGGACATAAAACAGAAGCTGTGAGTCGGCATCAGATTCGATGATTGGCTTACTGACGGGGCCCTCGTCGATATCAGCGGAGAAGAGCGCACGGACGGAGGAAATTAGATCGGAGGATTTAGGTGACGCAGCGTTGAGAGCTTCGAGCGATTTGCCTTCGATGATGTCGTTGACGAGGCCGAAGCCATTGGGAATGAGTGACTTGTAGGTCACTGGTGGTGATGATGATGATGGTGCTGACGAGGAGCCCTCTGCGCCATCGGCCGAGGAAGAGGAGGCAAGGGACGCATGTTGTCGAACTGTGTTGTCCAGCTCTGCAAGGTTTGCGCCCTTCACCCGTGCGATTTCGCGCCCTTTGTTCAGGAAGAGGAATGTGGGACTATTACACACCTATAACATTAGCCACCAAGGCCTCATAACACGGTTTGCAAAGGGGAAATGGCCTTACACAGCTGATACTTCGTAATGCGCAGCGATAGCTTTGTTCCGGTCGATATCCACAGATGCGAAAACAACATTCGGGTACTGGCTCGGGTATTTTTCAAAATGAGGCGCAATAGCCTTGCATGGAGCTAGATAGTAGGAATGATTAGTATATCATGAAACGTAAGAACCGAAATGGGCAGATCAAAGGATTAACTCACCGCACCAAGTGGCGTTGAAATCGATGACAGCGAGATCATGCCCGCTGAGGATCGCAAATTCGGCGACGCTGTTGATAGTTTTGATGCTAGGTGTCATTGTAATGGATGACTCGACGATTAAATTAATTAAAAGGTCTAAATAGCTGGCTTATTGGTGGCCTCCAAATATGGGATCACGCTTCAGAAGATGTTTTATGATGTCAAAATAGTGTCCACGCGAGTCGACATTTGCTCAGTAAGCGGTCATGCTTGCTGTAACATTTCAGGCGTATTCGGTACGCTGCGGCGCGTATAAGCCTTGATTCAAGTGTCCGTCAACACCCATATGTGGGAACTTAGATTACGAACGGTGGTACAGCTCCTGCATAAACGTAGGTTTGGACAGTTCCGTATCGAACAAAAATCAATCTCGTAGCACCTTGTAGAAGTCTGAACAACGATGGTTGTGGAGCATGTCGAGCAATGCTAATTGCTATGTGGGACTTTCTCGCTTCGGATGGTATTACGTTTTCAAATCGAGACATAGGTATGAGACAGCTAAAATTATATATTCTATCGACTACTTCAAACGAACTCGCATCGGAGCACTCCACAAGTTCCAATTCGTCAGACAGAGAACGTATAGTACGTCATACGCAAAATGTCAATAGAAGTAACAGCAAGAGCAAAGTTCAAAGCAGAATAAAGTGCATATCCATTCCAGCCAAAGCAGCATTTCACCTTTAAGTGAACAACCAGGCAGACTCCTAGAGTTCATCAACCGGCGATAACTTGTCTCTCTGAGTCTCAGTTCTTGCAAGCGTAGCAGCAACCTTAATTCGATCATCCGTCATATTCACGCTTCCCTTGAAATTTTCAGTCCTAAGCTTGCACATCAACGTTATAAACTTCCTTGGTTACCTCTTCAAAGTACCGGGACTCCTCGATGCAACGGCTGCACGTTCTGGGAGATCTGCGATCGTGCGCACGATCGGAAAAAAAGTCACAGGAGATGTCCTTTCGTATTCTTCAAAGGCGTAAGGCAGTCGTTCTCTCTCGTCGACTGCATCGTTGATCTCAGGATCATGTCGTAGTCGATTAAACGAAAACTTGACTCCCAGAACCTTTGATTTGAATCGTCCTATTTCTCTTTCACATTTCGCTGTCGTGGTGCTACTGATGAATTCAATCTCTTCATCCTCTCTTGATAATAACCCTATCTTCTTAAACTTCACTTCAAGAGCCTCTTCTTGGGCCAAAACATCCAGTTTCATTGCTGCGATACGCTCGATATGCGAACTTGCTTCGTCTCGCAGAATCGTGGACTGTCTTCTTGCAACGTCCTCAGAAACAAGCTGTCGCACCATACCTGACCCTGTACGGTAGCTCTCCTCGCTGTATTCATCATGCTCACTGTCAGACCAAAAACATTTCTCCGCCAGCCTGTCTTCGCGAATAAGAGAACGAAGATCCACATTTGGATCCAAGTCACTAAATACCATCATCTTTTCTGACCTTGTGTCCTGCGCAGCGTCATTTTGTGTGTCACTACCTGGACTCTGGTCAAATCCTGAATTCTGCGAGTTGTTGGAGGAAAGATCTGAAATCAGCTCCTTCACAAGAGCCGAAAAGTCATTTCCCGTGCTAAAGTACTTGGCTGACAACTCGCTCGCATCCAGAGTTGTACCGACTTCCAAGTCTGAGTCTGTGATAAAGAAAACGGATGAATCGTGCGCAGCCTCGATGAAACTTTGGGCCGATACGGAAGAATTTCTATGCTCTAAAATGTGTTGAGATCCCAACTTCACCGTCAGGTCGACGCCCTCTTCGTCCAATGACTCATTCGCATAAGTAAAGTGATTCTCCGTCGCGAGGCGAGCTTCGAGATCCGACTCCCTGCGCAGATGTAGCACAGATCCGAATTCAACACTCGCGGCCGCAGAGCGCGTTGTGGACGGTGTGGAAGGTGACGAGGCAATATCAGATATGGAGGTACTTGCAATCTCCAATAACGAGTACTCCGAATGATGGGAGCTTGAAGGCGGGTTCTCCGGTAACGCGACCGAGTCTGCAGACGATGCCAAATTTGAGGGCATTGAGTAAGCCGACGGTAATTCTAGCAAGTTACCTGAAGAGATACTCTGGCCGCGGAAGAAGCGATTTCTGAATGTGAAGTGCGGGCCATTGGTCTTCCGCGAGGAGATGAAATTTACGTCGCTTATAATGGCTGTTCTGACGTGACTCAATTGCTGCGATTGAACGGAAGCAAATGCTGGTGACGAACGTTTGCTGCAGTTGCTAGAATCTGACGTCGTATCTGCTTTTAGTTTAAGCAGCACACTAGGGGATCGTCGTTTCCTGCGAGTGAAGAAGTTCTTGACGGTGTTATCTGGAATATATTAGATGAACATACCAAAACCATTTCAACGGCATTACCAAAATACCTCTTTTAAAACTTTCCGCCAGACTAGGTCGCCCGCGAAATGTGCTTCGAAATTTCGTAAGCTAGATGGGGAGGTAATGGTTAACAGAATTCAAGACCTTTGATAAAAGCTAACCTTTAAACCAGCAGTCTAAAACCACAGTCACGATCCTACACTTCAAAAGAGACCATACAAAAAACTGGTATTCGTACCTTCACGCGAATAGTGGGAAAAAAATGTCGAGTGTCCGAGTCCGGCGCTAGTTCGTGTGCGACAGACTGCCTTGGGATTAGCGATTCCGCCTGGTAGAACTATATGCGTTTTAGAACTTTGATCTTAGATATAGTATAGTAGAAGAGAATGCTGCTATATGCTCACATTTCCTCTTCTCCTTAGGTGGTTTGTTACTAGCTGGCGGATTTGTGTCCTTCTTCTCTTCGATTTTGCTTGCTTGGACTATGCATAACAGTTAGTTCAACTCCCTTATGTCCGGCAGATTCTATTTGAGATATATATACCAAAATAAAGTCATCTTCCACCTAGAAACCACGCTGATTAGCAAATGATTTAATCCTGACCTCTGGAACTATCACGCTTACAATAGAGTCTGGAAGACCGACGAATGAATCGCCTGAAAACGTATTGATCGCAAGCGGCACGAGCTTATCTTCCTGGAGTAGTACTCCATTAGAGATGCTGAGCACATATGAGCTTTGGTGCAGTACTAACCTTGAACGAAAACACTCCGCCGACCCGTGCGAGTAAACCTTTGAGCGCGTCCATCTGGATCATAAACTGTTACAGATAGTTGTGCGAGTTCTAAAAGTCGACAATTAAGCGACAGGGAAAGCGGCATCCATAGAGGGTGCCATATAATGATCCTGAAATTTCGATTCAGGCCAAAAGGTGTAGATCGTCTATTGAAACATTCGTGAGCGATACTCGGTCCGCTTCAAACTATGACCGCGAATCGGCGCCGAGAAAATGTCTTGTCACCTTTCACCATCTATGGACCAGTACTCTGCCCGCGGACGCAAGTGTTAAATGGATTAATGGCGATTTGGCCTAATAGATATTGAGGGAAGAGCTGAGATGAACTAGTGAAGGACATCAGTAAGAAGTGTGCCGTGCTACTCTGAATAATCGCGATTTTTAAATCCTGAAGTTGTTTAAGCAGCATTGGTAAGCTTGAATTGTGAATCAGGGTAGGATAAGAGAGCTTGTACTAGAGCTTTATTTATATTGGTGAATTTGATATGTCCTTCGACAAAGGAACGCTGGGACCGACCATGCATTGCAAATGGACCCAATTAGAGTTGCATTCCCACTCTCATTTGCTGGGAGAAGACCGGCCGAGTCAAATTTCTTGCTGCATCCTTAAGCCGCAATTTAATGTTTCTCGATGTTTTCTAGCTGCTCTTGTACGCGAACTTGACATTTTTTGATTTTTGTGGTCTGTTTTGTGGATAAGTTTAGTGGTACGATGTCCTCGACAACATGATGATGTGCCAAAAATTATTTTAAAGCGTACTCTTTATGTTCAATCTGATGAGCTGAGAGCTACTTAATGGAATAGTATATTCAAGAAGAACCATAAAAATATTTACAATAATAAACAACCTATTTCCAAATCCACTTTCAAGACCATACTTTCAACGCCAGTCCATACTCTAATCTCCTTAGCAATCAACTAGCGACGACTAAACTTCCCTTAATCCAAATCCTCATCCATAAGCTCATCATCCGAATCTATTTCCATCGGTTCCGTATCTATATCCTGCTCGTGGTTTGGGATAACCTGCAGTCCGTCACCCATAGGCGAAATCGTGACCTTAGCTGTCTCGTTGTCCCTGACCTGGTTTCTGAGAATAAGAACGGCGAGCTTGTTGAGAACTTCGTTTTGAATAAGACGGTTGAGCGGCCGGGCACCCTGATCTTTCGAATAACCATACTCGCACAGAAAATCCTTCGCCGCATCGTCAATTTCGATCTTGATGTTCTTGTTATTTGTCTCGAGCCGCTTCGAGATTTCAGCAATTCGAAGATCGACGATTTTCTTGATGTTCTTCCGCGTGAGACGGTTGAAGATGACGATCGAAGAAATACGGTTGAGGAACTCGGGACGGAAGTGGACCCGGACGGCGTCCATGACGCGGTCCTTGGTAACTTCGTCGACACGCGAGCCGGTGGTTTGGGCGATGTATTCGGCGCCAAGGTTCGAAGTCATGATGACGATGCAATTTGCGGCGTTGACGAGCTTACCGGAGCTAGAGTGGACACGGCCATCATCAAGAATCTGAAGGAGGACGGTGAGGACCTCAGGTGCAGCCTTCTCCACCTCGTCAAATAACAAGACTGAATATGGACGACGTAGTAGGGCCTCAGTCAAGATACCACCCTCTTCATAGCCGATATATCCTGGAGCGGCGCCTAGGAGCTTCGATGAAGACCACTTGTCGCTAAGCTCGGAACAGTCGATACGGATCATGGCCTTCTCATCGGCAAAAAGGAAGCCAGCCAACTTCTTGGCCAGCTCGGTCTTACCGGAGCCAGAAAGTCCCATGAAGAGGAAGCTGCTCGGCGCATTGGGATTCGAAAGACCCGCACGGTTCAATCTGATTGCATTCGATACCGCCTTCACAGCCTCGGTCTGGCCAACGACCTGCCTAGAAAGTTCGCGCTCCATGTTGATAAGCTTCACGTTCTCGGCCTGGCTCAACTTGTTGACGGGAATACCAGTAAGCCGGGAAACAGTCTCCGAGATGATCTCGGGGGTGACAAGGTCCTCAAGCAGAGCCTGCTCGGCAGTTTGTTTGTCGGATTCCAGGGCCTCGATACGCTTCTTGACGTCGGGAATAGCAAAGTATCGGAGATCGGCAGCAGCCGCATTGTCGTGTCGTCGCTCAGCGTCCTGGGCCTTGTACTCAAGTTCCTCAAGCCTTTTCCTCAGGTTGTTGAGTTCCTCCAAACCCTTGCGTTCCTGGTGGAATCTCTCGCGCAGAGGTCTGAGCTCCTCCTCAAGGCTGGCAGCTTTCTTGCGAGCGGCCTCAAGACGATCAGTAGTACTCTTGTCGGACTTGGCGGCATCGGATGTATCGCGCTCCAGTGCACTGATCTCAACCTGGACGAGCTGCAATTGGCGTTCGAGTGTATCGAGCTGCTCGGGTCGAGAGTCTCGGGCAACGGCGACGGAGGCAGCAGCCTCATCGATGAGGTCCACAGCGGAATCAGGAAGGCGCCTGTATGTAAGGTACCGGGATGCCAGCTGCGCGGCGGTGACGAGAGCGTTATCTAGAATGCGAACGCCGTGGTGAAGTTCGTACTTGGCCTGGAGACCACGAAGGATGGCGACTGTTTCTCTAACAGTCGGCTCTCGGACGTCAACTTTCTGGAAACGACGTTCAAACGCGGCATCCTTCTCAATGTGCTTTCGATATTCCTCGACAGTTGTTGCGCCAATACAGTGCAGTTGGCCACGTGCCAGCATTGGCTTGAAGAGATTGGCGGCGTCTGTCTTGCCGTCACCCATAAGCATGTGGATCTCATCGACGAACAAAATTATCATGTCTTTGGAGGTCTCGATCTCCTTCAAAACGCCCTTGACACGCTCTTCGAAATCACCCTGGTACTTGGCGCCTGCCTTGAGTGCGCCGAGATCGAGAGACATCAGCCGACAGCCTGCTAACACCGATGGAACATCACCGTCGATGATTCGCTGGGCAACGCCTTCAACGACACTAGTCTTACCAACACCGGGATCGCCGATAAGACAAGGGTTGGATTTTGTTCGTCGGGCGAGGACACGGATGCATCGTCTGATCTCCTCCTCTCGTCCTATCACTGGATCAAGCTTGCCCACGCGCGCCTGCTCGGTCAGGTCAACGGCGTACTTCTTGAGGAATTCGAATTCTTCCGCTGAGTCGGCAACACGAGAGTCAATACGCTTGTTACCTCTGACATTCTGAATTGCAGTCTCAATGGCATCTGGTCGCATTGATGCTTCCTTTAACAAATCCTGGATGGAGCGGTCTTGAATAAGCGCCAGCAGTACGTGGTCCTGACCGACGTACAGATCTTTCTGGCTTTTGCTGATCTTGTTAGCATTCTGAAGGACCTTCGACGCTGCTGGAGATGGTAGAACTTGATCTGGCGGTGGGCTCTGCCCGGGAATTCTTACAATCTGTAGCGACGTTAGCACTCAGTTCACCTAAAACTACCGCGCCAACAAAAGGCAATGCACTCACATGTTTGTTGATTAGACGTTCAAGTATCTGCCACTCATATCGGGCTTTCTCGACAATAACTCTGAGATATGGTGGGCTGCCATCGCCTTCCGGCATCGCCATCGCAGCCAGGAAGTGGATCGGAGTCAACTGCGCATGACTATATTCGGACGCTATCCTCGAAGACTCCTGGAGGATAGTCGTAACACGGTCGGTAAGTTGCATATCCATGCTGATTGTGATTTAATGAATAAAGAAACGGTCTTGATTAATGTTGAGGAACGTTTGATGAAGTATGGGGAGCATTGAATTGACCGGAGGTGTGATGAATTTATAGTAGAGCTCTCTGCTCCACACCGGAGCGAGTGCGGCGGAAGCTGTGGGCGACCTGATGTCATTCTAGCACAAACGCGAAACGTCTAGACACATATACCTTGACTTGACATGAGCTAGATTTTTCTAGGTTTTGGGCGAATGTTCTCGGCTATGCGCGCAACAGATCCTATTAAAGTTCATTATTCGCTGCATCGCCTGACTCGGCGTACGCGACATGCCCATAGCTTAAATCAAATTAGCAAGGAATTTACTGAACCTTAAATGTGCGTAGCTGCTGATACTCCGCTCGATCCCTTTTGTCATAACATAAGGAATTTCAAGGCATTTTATTTGTCCGACAAAAACTGTACATTCTCATGATAATTGATAAAGTCTGATCATTGAGTCGAGCGTGCAATTGGGGCTTCGATCGCGTGTTCTCAGTCAGCGATACAGTGACGTGATGGGTGTTTTAGACAACTCCGGCGATTTCTCGGCTCCGTCAGATTCCAGGGGCTAGCGCAATCGGAAGGGATTTTGGTAGAAACAGTGGCAAGGCACAGGATATCGAAACGATGTCATTCCATTATGTCGCAGCAAACAAGCGTTATCAACCAGCTTCAAAATTACTCCAACCCGACATCAAACCTAGCCCCTTACATCCCGCGTATTATTATCCTACGCTGGGCAAATCTCTGTTCTCTTAATACATCTCAGTCTCCTTCTCCAGCATCTCCCAAAGCCGTGTTCCAGTGTCGTTCTTCTCGAATCCTTCCTTGATGTTTGTTCGGGGCTCACCAAAACGGCCCCACGGGACGAAGTATCCGCCATTGTGTTGTTCGGTGATCGCGGGAGAGAAGCCCGCAAATAGCTCGGTTAGCGCACCTAGTCTAGGATCGAACGAGAATAGAGCCTAAGTAGGTTCTGTTAGAAATATAGCTTAGGAATCAGTTAAAATATAGAGCATATACAGAGAGCTTCTGTCTCCATGATGGCATGCTCCTGAACAGATTCGTCTTCAGATGACCCGGGTTGAGCGACTACACAACCGTTAGAATCGAATCCATTGCAAGGTGATTTCAATATCATACCAAGCTCAGAGCACCAGTGTCCTTAAGTTTCTGCGCGAAGCTGTATCCGAGAATAATATCCGCCGCCTTACTTTGTGCGTACTTCAAGAACATTGAGCCCTTTGTCTTCTCAAAGTTGACGTCATCCCAATTTATGCCGTCTGGAGAGGGCGCGAAGTTGTTGGCGTCGGACGCAACCCAGATCACCCTCACGGAGTTCTTTGGCGCGGTTTTGGCGGAGGCGATGATCGTGGGAGTCAGGTATCTGTTGAGAAGGAAATTGCCGACGACGTTGACTCCCCATTGCAACTCATAGCCCTGGTCCTTGATCAGCCGATCTAGTCTCTAAACGTGACAACATTCATCGAACACGAACCTGAACAGATTTCGAATTCTCCGGCGGGCACATCACTCCCGCATTATACCACACCGAATCCAATCTCTCAGTCTTCGAAAGCAAGTCCTCCACTCCAGGCTTTATAGTCGTCAGGTCGGCCAAGTCCATAGAGATCATCTCGAGGCGGCCGACGGTAGGTGGCTTAACTCCCTCTGCTGGGTGATCCATAATCCGTTCGCTGACCTCGCGGAACAGTTCCCTGTTCCGGGCCGCCACGTAGACCGTCGCATTCTTCCAGAACAGGATACGGAGAAGCTCGTAGCCGACACCGGCGGTAGCTCCGGTGATAAAATAGACCTTTTCGTGATGCTTAGCTTGCGTGGACCTTCTCACAAGGATCTGTGAGGTTGTGCCGCTTAGGGCATTGGAAACATACCTTTCCGGTAAGATCCGGGACGTCTTTCTCGGTGAGTGTTGGGCTCGGGGGATAAACCTCAGTGATAGTTTGCCATAAAATACCCATTTCTCAACGTCTCAATACTTGCAGCGGGGCAATTGACAACTTACTGTCCAATAAATGTCCTGTGGGGTGAAGGCTGCAGCGATATTACGCATTGAATTTGTCCAGACAGGGATGGAATCAACTCCCAACGGCCGATCATTACCAAGGTTGACACAACGTTAGCACCAGTTAAAATTCCTGATGCTTTACAACGTCTCAGACAAACGAAATCGTATATCTGCTACAGCTCGCAGGTGTCTACTATCTGCATCACACTTAATTTCCACTGCATTATTACATTAATTCTTGTCCGCAATTCCCTCTAGTCCATGTAGTTCTATCAAAGCAAACCCAACCAAAAAAAAAAAAACGCCGCAATATCTAAGACTATCGTAACCAACCACTCATCTATGACAACTCCACACTAGCACTATCTCCCAGCACAGTAGTAGTGAGCCTCTTCCTCCATCGCCTTCCATCGCCTCTTCCCACCATGACAGTACCAATCCCCGCGAGAGACTCGTCAAGCAGCGCCAGCGCCGCGTCTTCGGAGATCTCAGTGAACTCGTACCGACCGAATGCCCAGTTCAGGATGTACACCCTCGGCACGCTGTCCTCGGATTGTCCCGCCGAAGCCGGCAATGCACAGGGTGGAAGCTTCAGGATGAACTTCATCCGATAGATTTCATCCTTCGGCGCCACATCCAAGTACTTGATGAACGACTTCAGCTCCTGCCCATCCAGCTCCTTCTTCTCAAACTTAACAGTCAGAGTTTCAATCTCCGACAAATGCTCTGTAGACTTGTGCGCATGGTCAGGCCCGCTCTCACCGTGCTCGTGCTTATGCCCGCCGCCATGCCCTTCCTCCAACAACGCCAACCCTAGTCTGGCATCAATCCCCAATATGGCCTCCCACGGAATGGTGCCTTTGCTACTCCTGACCTTCGGTGTATCGGTATTCAAGTCATTCACCCTGTCCCACACGACATCAAACTGCCGCTCGGACACGGCCTCCCACTTGTTAAACACAATCAAGTCCGTATACTGAGCCTGCAGGGCAGCCGTCTTCGATGTGTCGGCGTAACCCGCAAAGTTCTCGACGTCAATCACGTTGACCACTCCGTCAAGTCTGACACCGGGTCCGTCGCGGGCGTTAAGGTCCTTTGCCAGCTCGCGCAGCTGGATGGAAATCGTGGCCGGAAATGCGCTGCCGGAAGTTTCGATTAGGATCCGATCCGGGTGGTATTTCTCCTGGAGCTCAACGATCGCGGCGCGCATTTGGCCGGTAAGGACACAGCAGAGGCAGCCGTTAAGCATCTCGGTGACGCCGGCGAGGTTGCCGGTCGTTGTTTGGGAGGCGAGGGCGGAGTCGACTGCGGTGGTGTTAGTGTTCTATCCAGTGAGAGCGGGAACGACTAGAGAGGTCTTACTTTTGACGTCGCCGTATTCGTTCTTAAGGATAGCGACTGTGTAGTTTTTGGGGAGTTGCTGAAGCAGAGCTAAAAGTGTGGTCAGTCGGCGGATCAAACTAGACGACCAGAACGTGTGAGGGCACTTACATATCAGCAGCGTCGTCTTTCCGGCTCCTATGCATCGCAGCATCAGCACGTAGCTCAAGAACATGATAAATACTCAGAGGTGCACCATACCAAGGAATCCGGTAAAGACGGTGATTGGGGTAGGATCGACAGTCATCTTAAATTCGATTATACTCTTCCAAAAGTTAGAACCAGCCACCGAGAAATAGTCTGGAAACGTCATGCCTACCTATTATTATTTTCGCCAACAAATCTATAATAACCGATATCTATAGTCGAAGCTGGTCAGTTACCTGAAGTCTATAACGCGATGGGTCGGTCAACCGGATTTTATTTCTCCCGTTAATGTGGCCGCATCGCCAAATGCAATGACCAGTAAACCTAGACTACGACTTCGCATAGCCTGCAGACGCACTGCACCCATTACCCACAGTACATAAATTTTTTGCATTATATTTTGCAATTTTTTTTTTGCATTGGTTGAGTCGCGGCAAATGAGTCGCAAGATGAGACACTTGTGTTATACTATCATATTCAGCTAAATAGATCTATACGATTATATACTGTCTGTTTAAGTATTTCAACGTAGATTAACGATAACTCAATTGCATATGTATTTTATCAATTGATAGGATATGCTGAGCGCGTATACTACTGGTGACTGCCCAATACATTAAAGATCTTGTTGTTACTGAAATACGGTCCATGAGGTCAAAAGGTGACGTTAAAGATCTTGTTTACCCTCTATGTACACAGGACAACTAGTCATTGGAATATCTTCATCAGTATTTGAGTCTTTTCAAAGTCATGCTGATCGACAGGTGCCACATCAGACTCCTGCAACGCTCTCAGCTCTCTCTCAAGATGTGCAGCGCTCACACGTACCCAATAGTCGCCTTCCACATTCCCGTCGTTAAACTCGCCTTCATCTCGAAGAATCTTGTCTATAGTTTCTGCAGCAACACTGAGACATGAGATTCCGGGCCAAATGCAATCTCTTCACCATCAGTATGGCAGGAAAGTTGCGCAGGTAATATCCGATACGGAGCTAATATTCTGAGAAAATAGTGCTTATTTTGGCATTCCAAACCAAATAAAAATGATCCGAACGCATTATGAGCCGGAGAATCTAACAGCAATGCATTAGACGGATCATTGATGGCATCGCCGGTTAATAAATCGTTTATATTTTGGCCTGCGAACTTAGAAAGCATCGTTCTTAAGCGTGAATTTGTACTGGCAAGGAACAGGATAATGTGGGCAGCTTCAAGCACTCCAGCGCCAGAGCCAGGGAATGGCGTAAGATGCAATGGCGCATTCCGGTCCATCACGCGTCCCACCATAGCAAACCAGCCATCGCGCTCCAGCAACTATGTAGATGAGAATTAGCTGGATTCCATAAACAGAGAACTTCTTTTAGACCTTCTGGTTCAAAGTCTTCTGATTCCTCGAAGCTGTGCTTCTATCTGATGGCGTAGGAGTGGCTCCCTTGGCCATCATAGGAATCAACAAATCCTGGAAAAAGTTACGCGTCCAGTCTTCTAAAACATCCTTCAGAAGTTCTGTTGTTGAAACCGTTCAGCAACGTCTGGCCACGTTAAAAGGTTCGTTTGGAGTAAGGCCGCTCAAACTCAAAACACTCTGAAATGATCCACCAACTGGAGACAATATCTGCAAGAGGTTCAAATTTTTCCAGAGATCATCCGAGAGTGCCGTGGGGCTGTAACCTACATCGAGCATGGCGAAAGCTAGCGGAATTGTCTCGACGCTGTGATTCCCATAGTGGAAAGGGACTGAAACCGAGCCCTCAGAGAGATGCAAAATCGTTTTCAGCGTCTCAATTAAGGTCTTCTGCCTGGAAGACAACCGGACGACATATCTTGCTGAAAACGGAGGCATATGACAGTAGAACGCGTCGGCAATTTAATTAGTCCTTCGGATTCACGCAACTCTTCGTTACGGTAAAATGTACCCTAACCCTATGGCTTGGAGGTAACCGGTTGCTCGTTTCAAAGGTGTACGAGAATCTGCAGATGCTTTAGCACAATATATTTAACAACAATCGGCACGAGATGTCTCATCGATTGAGTATGTCAAGGAAATCAATACATATCGATCCAACAACACCTGAACTTTTAATAGTTGCGCACAGCGCTGCGGCGACAATGCGACTTGCCTCGAACTCTTGGCCATTCAGCGAAGAATATGAGGCTACTCATCTGTCCAGAATAGGCCGGTTCATTTACCAAGCACATGCCTGAGCCCTATCAAAGCGGGTGGGAAATGGAGTGCAATGGTGAGCAGACATGCGGTTTACGCACGGAGGATGTCAGTGCGCGCAGTGTCATCGTGCATGATCTTCTTTCGATGAGATTAATAGTAGTCAGGTAATTTCTTACTCCGATTATTATTATTTACACATACAATCCGATTCACAGTGTTAAGACGCGATGACGTATGTGTGTATCTGGCCACAACTCGAAATTGAATACACCACTGCCGTCACCGCCAAGAAGGAAAAAATTATGCTGTTAATATAGATTATGTTACTATTCATATAACTCATTTCATCGCATAGGGCAGGTATATTCGTACAGCTATGTCCCAATTACTACCACCCGAATATTTTGTGGCGAACCATCATAACGTGAGATTACAGAGACGAAAAAATGAACCGACAGTACAATTTCTCTCAAGACCAGCTCGAGAAACGAGAAGAAATTATTTCGTACAATAAACCGAAACCAAAATACAACAACAAATATAGTTCCCTAATAAAACATTGACAAGAGCATGTAGAGCCGATATAAAACAAAAATAGGTATTACAAGAGTTCCCATTCCAAAATAATTTCTCGCGTACGCACGATCTTTCTCTGTTACTTTGCCGACCGACTTAATCGTCGCCGCGATCCATCTGATCGAGACCGCGACAAGGCCACGATGCTGTTGCTCCGCCCGCTCTTCTTCAGTTTGCGCGGCGAGTCTGCCAAGGACATCGGATTGCCAGCCTCGGAGTTCTCCGAGTCATCGTTTGTAGTATCAAAGTCGTCCTCATCCTCATGGTGGTGATGATCGCTGCAGCTTCTGCCGCCGTCTCGAGAATGCGTCCGGATATGTTGCGCGAGGTTGTCGGAGCGAGAGAAGGACTTGGAGCATTCCTCGCACTTGAATGGTTTCTCCCGAGTATGCAAGCTCCGGAAATGGCGCTTGAGGTGCTCATGTCGTCTGAATCGTCGGTTGCAGTGCGCGCAGACGAAGGCCTTGCTAGGGTCTTCGACAAGACTGGGCTTGCGGCCGCGGCGCTGGACGCACGTAGTGGCAACGGCGGGGGTAGTTGTGCTGTCGTTGTGCAACACTGATGGCGCATGAACTGGCGACGACGACGAGGAGGACGAGGAGGACATGGACGGAGAGCGAGAGACCAGCAAAGACGAGGAGCCATCGAAGTGGAGGACGGAATCGCTAACGACGGAGCGCGGAGAGACGGAGACGATATCGAGCTGCTCGTCTTCCGAGTCGGTGCTGTCGCTACTGCGGGAGCGGGGCAAGCTGAAGTCGTGGGAGTGGGGGAAGAAGTAGAGGTGGCTGTCGTCCGGCAAGGAAGACGGCGTGGCGGGCTCGTCGACGTCGGAGGAGAAGGAGTCGGGAGCTGGGAACATGCGCATGTAGGGTGACACCAAGGGATACGACTGCAGCCCGATGGACTTGGGGTCGCAGAAGGACATGCTTGTCGGGGCGACAGAGGAGGGAGCGAGTGAGTCCGCGTAGAGCTCATCGTACGGAGAGGGAGGGGCATAGAGAATATCTGGAGCGACGCGTCAGAATACGTACAAATATCAATACGAAAAGACCGAGCGTCCATACCTGTCGACATGTCATCGATAGGAGTGGCAGGCGACGAGTGATAGTAGTCCATCGGGAGGGAGTCCGCTTGAGAGGGGAGCACGACGTGGTGGTGGTAGTGCTTGTTCGGAGGTCGACCCAGACTAGATAACAGTCAGCATAATGAACTGAAAGAGTGAGGACGACGATGTGAGCAGAATCACATACTTGCGGGGACCGTAAGAGTAGAAAGGGTACTCAGAAGCTGAGGTAGCCAACTGCATGCTGATATTGATGACCAGAGAGAAGGAGTAAAAGAGAGACTGGGCAGCAGCAACGCAGGCAATAAGAAATGGAAAACAAAAGAGCGTGAAGTAGTAAATGAAACAATGAAACAATGAAACCAATGAGAGGAATGATCCAATATGGAGCCAGATCAATAGCCGGAATGAGCGTACAAGTGGAGGTCGCACAGAGGAGCAGACAGAGGAGAACACGCGAGGATATATAGCAACAGGGCAAGACAGTGACAGGGTTAGAGTCCGTTAGAGAGAGACGCGCGCGCGTCTCTCTCTAACGGACTGGGGCGGAGTGGACACAGCAGGACAAGCAAACAACGACGCGCGACTTGTGAGCGGAGCCGACGATCGGGAGGAGTACGAGGGCTCGAGACAGTGAGCACGTTGTAGGGCAAGAAATGAAGAGCACGCGGCAGCCGCGTACCGCGTACCGCGTACCGTGCATGTACCTTCCAGTAGCAGACGCGCTGGGTCTGCGCGCGGTAGCTGGGGGCCTGCCTGGTCCGTGAGCCACGACAGCGCTCACAGTACACTGAGACGGCCCCATTCCACACAAACCCACCACAAGCTGGTGGGTGGTCGGAGGTCATCTGGTCACCCGCCTGCGCATCTCAAAGACAATGGAGACACAACACGCACGATCACGAACGTTGTCTGTGGAAGGAAGGATCTGATGAGTTAGTTGTTTGTTTCTGGCATCTGGGAGCAAAAGAGCACGCGAGAACCACGTTGGAAGATACTGGCTGTTTCTGCGCCTGTCAAATCTCAGACCGAGCCGTGCTTGACCAAGATATACGAGCGTGCGCCGCGTCGGTTTGTTCCTTGCCCGCAGTTCGTAGGTCGCCTGCCTGTTTGTCGGTTCGCGACGCCCACGAACCGACTGGACGATGTGACTCGTAGTATATATTGTATTCGTTCGTTATGCGGCCGTGCGCGTGCTGCGACTGCCAACGGTAAGCAAGGGTCGGTCAGGTCAGGTCAGATCACGTCACGTCACGTCACGTCACGTCGCGTCGTCACGTCGTCACGTCGTCACGGATTGTTTGGGGCTGCCGGCTCTGCTGGTCGTCGTTGCCGTTTGCTATCGCGGGCTTTCTTCTACGGATAGCGTTCTCAGTTCCATGTCTCTTCTAGAACACGAATTGGTAGATGCCGCCGCTGTGCGAGCTACGGGAGCTGCGGTACGTGCTTTAAGACTCGTAGTGTAGTGGGCTATGATCTCACGCTAATGTTTTGCGATCCCGACCTTGTTGTCGAGAGTGGGGTATGACCTCTTGTGCTTTGGTGCTCTTCGCGACCGAGCACTGCGTTCGGCGCCCGTGACAATCTCGCTCTCCCTCTGGTGACGCACTGTCCTTTACGTAATTTCTCACTCTGGAGTCCAGTCCAGTCCAGTCCAGTCCAGTCCAATGCTTTTATTGCTGCGTTTGCTTTTAATTCTTCTTCTACACATTTTCTGTGTTCTCGCGCCGCATTCCTGCCGTCAGCGCGACGGACCGGTATATTGCTGCGATGGGGCCACGCGAGCTACGCGAACCACGTGCATCCCTGTCAAGATCGAAAAGTCGTCACCCCCTCGATCCAAGGTTTGAGCCACTGAGGCGTTTCAGGTCCTAGCGGAGTCTGCATTTCTGGATCTCGTCTTGTTTTTGGGCAGAGACGTATGTAGTGGGCTAGTGGGCTGCTGGACACGCGTAGTGCCGCTTTGTGGCCGTTCATGGATCGCCCGTCGCAGTGGGCTGTGCTGGGGGACGCGTTACTTGGTTACTGCGATTGTTGCCAGACCTTCACGTGTACTTCGCTTGCCCCGAACTAATTGCTACTAGAAACGGCCTGCTCGTGAACCTGATCTTCCCGTAAGCGACGAGTCGCTAACTTGCATAATATTTACATAAAATAAATCTTGTTATACTGAACGCACAAGCCGTTTTTCCGTGATTTTTCCTACTCCTGGACCACCGCTCTTACTGTCTGTATTGTGTGAGCGGCAACAGTTTCCACTTTTAGCTATTAGCTACAATACACACAAATGCAAAAATGTACAATCTATCTCGGCCTCCATGCGCGCGAACCCGCCCACGGTCGCACATTCAGTAAGTCCGACACCACAAGGATCGCACCCGTGGCTGCCACCGGCAAGAGCAACAGCGTCCTGTCAAAGCTCCTCTTCATTGGCGGCGCATTGCCCCGTCCGCTCGTCTGCGGCTCCTCAAACTCCCCGTGGACACTGAGCATGATTCCCGTGTCGCCCCCCGCCCGTAAATCCCGCGCGGTCCACGCCTCGATTGCAAACTTCTCGGGCGCGGACAGATCGTGTCGCGTTGCCGGCAGCTTCCGCAGGAGGTCCAGGATCTGTTGCGGGCCTATAGCGAGCCTGTTATGCCGGCTGCTGGACGCCGTTATTCGCGACAAGTTGCGCGAGATCGGGATGTATGCGCTCCAGTTCTGGAGCCCGTGGTGCCCCTGGATGAGCTCACGTGGCGCGCCGGTGTTGACCGACATGGAGAAGACGGAGTGCGAGTCGTAGAGGGGAAGGAGCTGGCTGCGGTCGGTGTCGTAGACGTGAAGAAACCTTGATTTCGTGTGTCAGTGCGCAAGAACCAAAAGGTATTTCCGTTTATTGGCGGCGAAACCATACTTGCCGAGAAAGTCCATCACAATGTTTTGTATTTCCGGCGTCTCGAAAAAGCCCGCGCGTGTTGGTATTGGCAGCTTCTTGACATTGGCCGCGAAAGAGTTCACCGCCGGGCTTTGGCCCCGGCCTCTCAGGTTATCCGCGATGCTGATGCTCTCCACCACCTGCCCATCCAGCATCTTCAGGCTCGGAAACCGCCGTAGAATCTCCGTCCTGTAATTGCTCAGATTCGTGATCGGGTTCCCCGTCAAGATCAGTTCCCTCAGATCCCGGAACTTGTGCCGCCACGTATCGAGGTGCCGCCACTGTGCGATTTCGTTATTTGCCAGCGACAGGTTCTTCAATTGCGGATATGTCTGCGCCAGAGTCGTCACCGCGCTGATGTCTGACAGCTGGTTCTCCGCAAGACTGACACTCTCCACGCCCTGCAGCTCCAGCGACGCCACCTTCATAAGCGCAGGGAACATCTTCGAGCGTGTGGTTGGAGAAGTCAACAGCCCGTTCGACAGCAGATACTGGTCCGTGTATATGCCATGCAGGTCCAGCAGCTTATTCGCAGGGATATACCGGCTGAAGAGGAAGTTCTTCAGGACCTCGATTGTGTTTTGCGTGCCGCCATCGCTAGGCGGATGGGTTTGCATCATCTTAGGTGACCTTGTGATTTTCTTGTGCTTCGTTCGTCTTTATTGACTTTGTTGTGATCCCTTGGTGTGCCCAGCCGTTCCCAGGAATGTCCCCCTATATCATCTGCTTTATGTCTGTTGATCCCCGCGATACACGTTGTTGAGTTCTCCTTACTTGTTGAGCGAATCAGTTGTTATAACATACCGGCTTCGATCTGTAGCCTCGCAATTCTCGATAAAATTGAAAGCTTTTTTTTTGCGGATCACGTGAGACACGAAACCCGCTTCCCAACATTGGAGCTTACTTGCGGCTTCTTCATTGAAGTCGTTGTACTGAAATTGCACTCATATTATTTACAAGTGATGAAAAAATCATCTATCCAATAAAAATAAAACACGAAACGTCCTATAATGCAACCGCCCCACTCTGCCACTCATTCAAATTACGTCCAATCCTCGATATCATCGTCCGACAAAACAAGTCCGGCCACACTATCATCTATCCACGAGACCTCCATTTTATGTTTGTCCACCCACCGTTCGCGACTCGCCTCCCCTCCATCCTCCTCGTTATCGCTGTTCAAGGAAACAACCCACTCTGTCATATATGCGCCGCCAGTATTTCTCAGCGACTCGTCCCGTAGCACCAATGATTCCCAAAATGCCGTATCGCACATATACCGCGATGCATTCTCCATCTGGCTCAGCGCCGCCATGGCCCCACCTCTCCGCGGTATGCGATATCTCGCTACCTTCGACTCTGTGTCCAATCTCCGCTTGAATACACTGTAGTCAAGCGACTTGCAAAACGAGAACTTGCCGCTGCTGGTACTGGTACTAGACGACGACGGTGCATACGATTTCGCCGCTGGCTCATTCGACGTATAGTCTTTGATGGAAATGTTCTGACGCTGCACCGGGCGCGGTAACCCGCACATCACACCGCGCACCGCAATGTCGGCGCCCACAGTCCCCGCGTCGAGTATCCCATCAGAGCCAGCCCCCGTTCTCGTGTACGCGCGCGCCCCTCCACCAAATGCCACAGAGCTGAAAACGAAGTCTGCGTCAGACAGCGCGGCACTACATGCTTCAAGTTGAGTCGCAGTGCCGCAGGACGGGGGGTAATTCTCAAAAATGCTCGGCACCAGCACCGAAACGGGGACGGAGTGGATAATTACATCCTCAATAGAGCTAGTGTCGTCAATCCGTACCGTAGGCTTGGCGGTGTCCGCGTCGTGCGGCTTGTTGTAGACGACCTTGCCGACTGCATGGTAAAGTTCGAGGTACGTTTCGCGGCCTGGGCGTGGCCAGGTAGATGTCGAGAGTGCGACAGTCGCGGTGGTCGACCACCACTGTAGGGCATTGATAGCAGATCTAATATCGCCTAGCTCTGCTAGCTCGCCAATCACGCGGAGCATTTCGCCGGCTTTCGCTTTGCCCTGGGCGCCGCTGGTAGCTTTTTTGCTGCCCAGTAGGCCCTCCTTCGTCGCTATATCCTTTAGGATGCGACTCATGAGAGTCTTGTTCACGCGGTTAAACTGTATCCGCGTAAGCTTCGGGTGCGCGAGCAGTTCGCGTCCTAGGATTGTATTCGCGCAGAATGAGGAGTGACCGGACGAGTCACCACCCGTACTATATAGTGCATCACGGGGCTCGAGCTCCGAAATGACGATGACAAGAGGGGGTTGTGTGGATGTTGCGCGGGAGCAGAGGTAGGCAGTGATGGTGTCGAGGAAGCGGCGCCGCGGAAGCGGATTGACGGTAAAGATATTGGGGAGATCTTCGAGGAGGATGAGACGCTTGCGTTGGGAGCCGGTGGCGGAGGTGCGCATGTCGATGATTTCTTCTTCTTCGGCACTGTCCTGTGAGTTTGTCTTGAATGTGGACGAGGAAAAGCGTTGGGCTTGGGTTAGAAAGTCGGAGAAGATGGATGACAGGGATATGTATTCTTGATCGGGTTCATAGGCCACGGAGGCTCGTGGGTTGGTCCATTCAATAATATCAAAGTCGAGCTCGCGCGAGAGAACTCGGAGCGCGGCTGTCTTAGATACCCCAGCTGGCCCAGACAGAACGAGAACTCGCTGCATACGGGTATTAGCATTTGAATTGAACGAGCATATACAACTATCCAATTGGTACAACATTACCTGTTGCAGTCTGCTAGAAAACACCCCTTGGAGCCAGTCTCGCACGTCTTCAAATTTCTTCTTATGCAACGCTATCGTCAACGAATCCTTAGGAGCATACTTCTCGACCCACAGCAGTTCATGGTTGTGAGATGTTGGAGTAGATCGGGTCTCTATCTGCGACTTGATGGACGTAGCAGACGACTTCGAAGTTGAGGCAAATCTGTCTGACAACGAACTCTGTCGTGACAGCGATTTGAGAAGTAATGGACGCTTATCTGTAGCCTTCTCCAGCTTTCTATCCGACGGCACATTTGCCATGCTATCCATCGATGACTGCGCGCTGTGCACGACAGACGCTGTTCTTGAAGTAGTTCGCACCGTTGCCGCTGTAGTGAGCGAAGTTTGAGTCCAATCCGAGTCGGAGAGAGACGAGACGTCTTCGACGCTCTCCACCTCATCGTCATACGCATGCTGCGTCTCTCCGGCACTCGCTTTGCCCTGTGCAGACACATCATTGTTCAGATTAGCCGTAAGGAAAGTTGACAATGACTTCGTAATTGACTGTTTCGCTGATGACGTAGACTTAATCTTCCTCGCGGGCTTCACAGCAGGCTTCGCAGCCGTAGTCGTGTTCAATAATATCTGTTTCGTTTTGTTTTGGGCTGGATTGCTTGTCGCGATCGACGCTGATTTGCGCGCAATTGCGGCTCGTACACCGTGCTTCCCAGACGCAGACTCAAACGAAGCTTGCTTCTTATTCTTACTGCTGTCGTCCGAGTCATCATCTGCAACAACAACGTCGTCGTCTTCATCGTCGTGAAATTCGAAGAGAGAATCGTCTGCAGCTGCGCGGGTAGCAATGCGCTTCCATGAGGATTGCAAGTCTGATGCGCCGGGAGAAGGCAAGCGCCGACGGCGCTTGCGTGACGAGGCGGCCATCCCGCGTGCTGGCCGTAGTTCAGAATCCTCGTTGGCGACTCGTGATATTGACGATATATGGGCCCTGTCGCTGCCTGTTTTGATCGCGATGCGCGTTGCTGGGATATTAATGATAACCCTAATCACACGGTTCAGACGACCTTGCCTTTCAACCTTCCCTTCTGCTCATCCTTACTCCTCGAAAATACACTTTTCAATTTTCTTCCATTCCATCGCCACTTTCGACCATCGATCCAAGCCATTATTATATTGTATTGAGGATTTAATTCGTATTTGAGCTTGCCTACGTCGTCCTGCTCAGACATCGATTCATCGTCCAGGGATACAAACTAATCCAACTTCGACCGCCAGAGTGAAAGATTTCCCACCCCCGCCCCGCGCCACCGCCTATTTTTCACCTTCGTCTTCAAGTTCAACTCAACCGAAATGACTGAGAATCTAACGACCGAAGCTCAACAGCAAGACGCCCCTCTGCCCCCTCCTCTGGGCCTGAGCATAGAATCACTCTTGGGAATGACATTTCCACCGTCTGCAGTCCATAAACCAGAATCTCCCAAAGACCATCCGACCCAGGAAGCTGCCGATTCTTCAGAATCCATCGAGAAGATAACCCATCCAACACATCCGTTTGAGTTGCTCGATCATACTCGAGCCACCGTCCCATCGTCTAATGCTGCATCCTCGAATGATGCCAATGGCCCTGATGCGGGTAGTGACGCCGGCCATCCAGTGTTCTTCATCGACGACCCTGTCCCTTCTGGATCAATCGCTGCCGACCAAATTAAAGAGGACGCAACCCAACATCCTGCTAGCAACCAAGGTCCTCTTTACCCTCAGTATGAAGTGTCCCCAACAATTGGTTCTTATGAAGCGTCGTTTGCCCATCGAGCAGCTTCCCCGACATCCCAGGTCATCCCAAGCTATGCGCCCAATTCGCCAGGAGGCCGTCCGGAAGAAACCGGCGCCCAGAACTCAAAGTTGCCCTTTAACAATGGAGGACCCATATCCCTTTCAGACTTAGAAACCCCCTTCAGCGAAGAAGAAGAGAACGAGTACCTCCGGTTTCTGAACGGCGAAAGTGAATATGTCTCACGGGGGGAGTGGGATCTGTTCCCAGTGGGTGCTCGACTTTTTATTGGTGAGTTTTTACCGCTAAAAAATGCTTGGATATCGAAACGGTGTACTGACGCCATTTTACTCTCGCTAGGAAACTTGCCGACGGATACCGTAAACAAAAGGCACATGTTCCGTATCTTCTCTAAATTTGGACCATTAGCTCAGATCTCTCTCAAACAAGCTTATGGGTTTGTCCAGTTCCTTAAAGCGGAAGATTGCGCTAAGGCAATTGAAGTTCAGCAGGGAACCCCGATCCAGGGTCGCAAAATTCGTATGTATACTCAGCTTCATCTGTGCAATTTTCGCAAATTCTAACCATGACTTTTCGCGACCTAGATTTGGAAGTTTCAAGACCTCAGGGTGCTAAGAAGGAAAGAGCCGAGCGTGGATCCATCGTAGACTCGACCAGATCTCAGCGCAGATCCCAGTCTCCTGACTCTAGAGGCGCACGTGTTGGCAATCGGAGTAGAGGCAGAAATGCTTTGCCTGCCACGAGAGGGGGATCGTACGGTGGATATGTGGGTCGTCAGGACGATCAAGAGAATGAGTATGGCAGAGACCGTGGCTATGGTCGAAGGCCATCCCCTCCCCCAAGATGGAATGATCGCGACGAAAGAAGTTACAGAGAGCGTTCCCCACCAGCATCCAGATACAAGAATCGATCCCATTCTCCTACGGAGGAGTGGCCGTTACCACGACGCAGGCTCGAGGAAGTTCCCGAGTGTCAGTTTTTCGTGACTGACAGGGTTGATAGGTGTGTAGATCATTGTTTTGCCGTCTCTGAAATGGTATGCTAAATATACTGGTAGAAACTACATTTGGTATGTGAGAAAAGCTTTCGAGGATCGACATATCAAGGTTGATGTTCTTGACCTCTCTCCCCGTCTGTCGCAATCGGCCGTTGTTCGTCAAATGATCATCGAAGGCGTGATGGCCGTTGTCTTCATTAGCGCTCAGCTTCAGGCCCAGGCAAAAGTGTCCATCCAAGTTTTCGAGAGAACCATTGGATCTTCCAATGTTCGATTTGACGGTTTGTTATCCTATTTTGTGCGTAGCATTCAACAAATCTAACACCTGACTCTTATTAGAATACTCGGCTATCGATGTTCCAATTGCTGCCGAGATCTTAACGCGAAAGATACAAAGTTCTCAACCGACAACTGCCCTTCCCAATCTTTCTCAGTACGCTGCTGGTATTCCTGCACAGTCACAAGGCTACGGGCAAGCTTTACCGAGTGTCAGCAACCCGTATTCACAATACGGTTTGCCCCCACAGCAGCCCGCCAGACCTCCTCAACAACCTGCCGGGGCAGTTCCAAACTTGCTTGGGAGCATCGGAAATCTCGACCCTGCAACGCTACAAACTGTTATTGCGGCCCTACAACAGCAGCAACAACAACAGCCGTATCCTGGCCATTCCAACAATCCGTATGGAATGAAGTAGTTTTTATGCGCACTTTTGTTAATATCTTGCTATGCTGTGCCAGGATTAAATGAGTGAGCTTTCCCCTTTGACGTGCAATGTGGGAAGACATTTTTGCCGGATTTTTGCTGGAGGCCCTGTGTTTTAAAACGTGTATAATCTTGTAAATAGTGTTTTGCTCTCCAATATGTAGTGGTGGGTTATTATTTAGTTGAATTATGTACTCTTCATTCGCTTGATATTCTGTGATACAACTTGAGCCGCAGCTTGTGAAATGCTAGTACTCTTTCCCAAAATGGAATGTTTAGTAATATATTTTAGGCGAAATTCTGGAAGTGCGAGAATGCCCTGGGCATGTGCGCCATTCGAGGCACAGGGGTCCAAACCTTCAAAGGGCCGTGCTAAGGGTAAGGCACACACCCACGAATTTGAACTTCGGATATCTCATTGTAGCAATTGCGCTCTGTGTCTCTGACGTTTCAACTTTCGAGTAAATTCTTATGATGGTTGTGTACAACATTGTCGATCGCTACCATGTTCGAGGTATTTTTCCGCTAAACGACAGGGCCATTTGATCTGTTATCTGGTGAAACAAGCTAACATTCGGT
Source organism: Lipomyces lipofer (assembly GCA_003705915.2). NCBI lineage: Eukaryota > Fungi > Ascomycota > Lipomycetes > Lipomycetales > Lipomycetaceae > Lipomyces > Lipomyces lipofer. The sequence continues at coordinate 45,242 of PPJX02000064.1, read as the reverse complement.
CTAGGGATAAATGTTTTGGAATATCAGTTCACAGTGCCTTTGGACTATAGCAAAAACGATGGCGAGACGATCAAGGTATTTGCTAGAAGAGTAGTGCCAGTTGAAGAGGCAGAAGGACAGCCAGCGGAGTTCTGCAAGCGCCCTTACAGTATGTTTGCTAGAGATTCTCACTGGCAATGGACTACTTAGCATTGATTCATCTGTATCATAGTTGTCTACCTTCAGGGTGGTCCTGGATTCGAATGTGAGCAATTACGCAGCTGGATAGTGGCGCAGAAGAGCTGACAATTTGCCGATGTAGGCGACCCGCCATTGTCCAAGTCGGGTCGTACCAAGGAACTTTTAGACAAAGGATATCAAGTTTGTACTCTAGTGTCCCAATACCGCAAAACTGCTGCTTATGCTCTATTATCTTAGGTTCTATATGTGGACCAACGTGGAACGGGATTCAGTACTCCAATCTCGTTTGTAACGCTCAAAACTAGAGGTAAGTACGGAGAATTGAGAATTTTGGAGAGTACGTTCTAAGAGATCTTTAGAAACCGACGAAGAGAAAGCCGCGTATTTGTCTCTATTTCGAGCCGATAATATCGGTACGGGTGACCAGAAATTAATTTACAGCTGTCAGGACTTTGCATATGTACTAATTATCTATTCAGTACGTGATTGCGAGGAGATTCGGAGAACACTTCTCGAAGGCTCTGCTGATAAGCGGTGGTCGTTATTGGGGCAGTCTTTCGGTGCGTTTATGCTGCTTGGACCGGTAACGTATTGATGCTAATGCTGTATAGGTGGATTTTGCTCTGTTACATATCTCTCTTTTTAGTATGTATTCGGGAATGTTCGAATTGTCCGCTGTTTTCTAATTGTTATCGTAGCCCCTTAAGTCTCAAAGATGGTGCGAGGGCCTGTTAGAGATTGTTCAATTGAAGCCGTTTGCTGAATAGCTTCAACTAGTACTTATAACTGGTGGCCTTCCTGCCCTCGTCGACAATCCTGACCCAGTATATAGAGCACTATATGGTGAAAGAATCGCAATTGATGACGCAGTTTGCTTGCATGCTAATTTTTCTTCTTAGAACGTGTCATCAAACGCAACAAAGCTTACTATTCGAAATTTCCGAAAGACGTACAGAAAGTACGGAAGATTATAAGACATCTGGCGTCCGAGAAGGTTGTTCTACCCAACGGAGGAAAGTTGTCAGTCGAGAGATTTCAAGGATTGGGTCTCGATTTTGGTAGATCAGGCGGTTTGGATAGTGTCCACCGTATGTGCTAAATCAGTTCAACTGGGAGTAGTTTGCTAGATGGATGGTTTTGGCTGACTCTATCAATATATAGAGATTGTTTCCAAGGCTCACTTCGATTTGGAGACTTTTGGTGAACTAACCTATACCACCAAAAGCCGAATTGAGCGTGCAGAGGGATTCGATACTAACATTCTATATGCCTGTGTGCATGAGGCGATATATTGTCAAGGGTACACATTTCGATCTGCCACTGGATTGCAGTACTGGTTAACATTCTAATTTCTTAGAGAAGCGAGTAATTGGTCCGCGGAAAGGTTACGTGCAGACTATATTCAATTTTTTTCATGGAAGCAGGTCTCGGCTCAAGCAGACGAAGACGTTCCAATTTTCTTTACCGGAGAAATGGTATATCAAGATTATATTGCAATCTCTTCACATGCTCGATAGATCTAACGAGGATACCGTAGATCTATAAATCAATGTTCAGCGACTATGAAGAATTGAAATTCTTGAGAGGCGCTGCTGAAATCCTGGCCAAGAAGACCGACTGGCCAAAGCTGTATGACGCAGAGGCTCTGAAGAAGACAGTTGCGCGAGTAGCTGCTGTTTCGTATGTTTATCCATGTTACGCACTGTCTGCTTCTGTCTCGCTCTCTAACGCAAAGTATAGGTACTTCAACGATATTTATGTGGATCTAGACCTGTCTGTCGAAACAGCAGCTAAGATAAAAGACTGTAGACAATGGGTGACCAGCGAATTCCTGCATAATGGTTTGAGTGCGAATCCTACTCGGGTTCTAGGAGAACTGTTCCGATTACTGGAGAACGATGTAGAATAGAAGGTGTATGGATAGAAGGCACTTGTACAATTTTGATTAGTCTACAAACTATATAGATTTTAGCCATGTAATACATGTTATTATGCTTTGTGTCATATGCCAACGTTCCTGTGTTGTATGTTACTTATATCTTCCCTCCGCTCTCTTTTTCTTCCCTTCGCTTTTGCACGTCCCAGTTGTACACCTTTAAAATAGTCAGCCATGAACTCATATAATTCGACAGAACTTCGCTTATAGCTTACCCTAGCAGTATTCACTTCCACTGTCGTTATATTCTCTCTCAGGAATTCTAGATCTTCTTCACACAATTTCAGTGACTCCTTTGCCCCTTTCAATTTTGATGTAAGGAGATCTGTAGCCTCGGAAATAGGATATTCCAGCATGACATTTGCCTAGAGAGTCCGTGCAGTTAGCAACAATGCCATTATTTGTTTCTGAGATGATCAACAATGGATATACCCCTAGCCATAGGTAAACTGTGTCTGTTGCACGTATGCTTGCTTTCGCATAGAGTGTGTCGTTGAGTTCAAATGTCGTCATAATTGTCTCATCGGAGTTCTACTGTGCAGTGAGCTTGCTGTTTTGAGACCGCTTTAGTTTCTTAATGGCGCATACCTTCTTTGAGTCCAAAAATAGTACATTATCAAGGGTCTTCTGGATATCAGGTATCTTCTCTCGCAGACCGGCGGCTCGACGAAGAGTACTCATTTCCTTCGAAAATCAGTCATGCAAATTCCCTCTAGAGTTGCCGATGGACATACCATATACTTATATTTACTGTACCGTTAATATATTAGCCATGACATTCATATCCAGAACCCTGCGGATGGCATACCTTAGCATCTCCTGGAATGATTGTAAAATCGACTCCACTTGATCTCTACTCCGCACATAATTTTCCACGACTTCAATGAATGGGGCCTGGGGAATTCCTTGTGGATTAACATATCCGCCTCTAATTCAGTGCAATTAGTAAGATTCGATAATCATTCGATTCGAACATATTGCTTCTCATACGCTGGTTGACCGGGACTGGGCTTTGTAGATGAGGCCATGGTTGTTCAACTTTGCTGTGGCTTAAATTATTCGAGAGTTGATAGAGAGATTTCGTAGCTATAGAGATTCAATCAATTCAAACGAAAGGAGTATAGAGAAGAAAGAGAATCCTGGATTTGACAAGAGAAGTGATGCATATATGCTTCAATCTGATGGCTGCAAATTATACCAGCAGCTTCCCAATGTCGTCAGGGGCTTTAAACGCGTTAAGATCTTTTTCTGAGAGCATCGAATATCACTTTCTACGGCTCCGCACAACCCTTTTACGAACCAATTGGTCTGGTATCGGGAACCAACGATTTATCAGTCAGCAAGTATGGAGACACCGTTTCCTCGGCATGTTTCAAAAGCGGTTCGGTTCTCGCGGCATCGCTGCGAGTTTCACCTCTCGGTAAACGCTGGTGAAACCCACGCTCGGAGACGTTCTTGCGTGCATCACCGACATTATGCTACGAAAACTAAAGCAAATCTCGTTTCGAAATCTATACGGAAGGCGAGAAATACGCGAGTGGCAGCAGCGGCACCAGCACGGGCCGACGATGCTAAACAAGCATTATATTTGCACTCACCATCGCAAACTTCGTCATTAGCATCAATTAAAGCGACGAATGCTGATGTCCTTCAAGGCTTCTTTCCTGAAGTAGTGACGAGTATGCGGCCAGGAGCAGCATCCACTATGGTGAATGTGTCCATTAAAGGACCGTATCCTTATGTTAATTGGCAGCACTGGGTTAAAAATGGCGAACTTCAGACATCGAGTGAGTTAAAGTCTCCTCTCAATGTAGGGTGTTCTATGCCAACTATTCATCTGGGCAATTCGGCAAAGACTTCGGCAAGTATAGCATTGGTCAGAGCAATTTCATCCTTCTATTTTTCGGCTATAAAGGAGTTCTGGAATACAACCAGGCTACTAAGAGATATTGGACTGAGGGTGGGCATGCACTCCGGTGGTGTCAGGAATCTGGCTTCGTCAGTTGCTCTTAGCGACCTATATCACAACCCGGTGAATAGGATTGAGAGCTTACGAGACCTTACAATCAAGAGTAACTCAACCGAAACTCTGGAAATATACATTCCGGACTCTGAAGAACTTACGAGATCGGAATTCCAATTTTTCCGTCGCAACAGCTCACCACCTTTCGTAGCGTTTCTATGCTCTTTGTTCCACCTGACGCCATTGGTTATTCGTTTCGTGCGACCGAGAACAGCTACTACATATAGTTTGAGCAAGCGGAAGACATTGGCATGTATTGGGAGATGGGAGAAGTCCATTAACGATGCGAGATCGTTGTTTGCGAACAACTATTCGAATACCGACCTGAACATATTGCTCACAAAGATATCGAAGCTGCCGGATAATGAACTGATTGCATTATGTAAGGCGCTAGGTCTTCTTCCAGAGTGGATCCCTAAATTCGCGATCATGCGTGTACTATTGATTGAGGCGCTCATAAACCATATGAGGTATATTAGAGCTGACAACATCTTGATCGGAAAATGGGGTGGTGTCTGGAACATGAGTGAAGAAGAACTTACGTGGGCCCTGCTGGAGCGTGGAGTGTAAGTGATTGTGATTGTTTGTTATCGTTCGTCTTGCGGTTTCCAGTGCTGACTGATTTAAAGTCCCGTTACTGGAGTATCTGTTGAGCAAAAGAAAGCGCAGTTGTATATGATTATCGTCTGCTTGTCTGATATGAACTACGAAGCGCCCTATCTAATTTCGCACAATTTGTTAGACGAAGATAAAACGAAAGCTATCTTAAAGCTTCGTGACGAGACAATGGTTGATGTTAAACAATTATTGGGCTAGTTGGAATTGTGGGTATGTATGATAGTGTTTTCTAAACTAATGTATATAGTATAAATTAGATTTCATAGTGTATAGTCGTAGAATTGCTCTCTCATATTCTGTGAGTCCTAACTTCTTAGGAGTAGCGATAAGGTTATATTATATTGTACGAGACGGGACATTTAATGCGAGATCGCAATGAATACTTGTGGACGTCATTTATGCAAGGATAAACAGCCCATGGCTTCAAAATTACATCAAAATTTCACGTTGTAATCTCCCATGCCATATACCTCACACATTAACAACATAGCACAAACCAAAAGCAAGCCGATACGCCGATACGACAAGACGATCTGAACCGACCAGTAGCACGCGACATATGGTAGTACACGGTGCAATCCTATCCTGATGGGCATGCCTTGGTGACGTCGCAATCGCAACAGGCGGTGTTCGAGGCGCCGTCAGGACATATACACAGACTCTATGCCATCGATGTACGGTACACATTGTAAAATGCCAATCGTAATTGTAGAACCAAACGCCTTCATTAACCAATTACTGTTCATTCACTTCTTATCTTTCGGCTTCGCACTTCTCGTCGCCAGTGGCATGGAGAACTATTCTATTCGTGTGTAGATAATAGAGTGACGTCAGCGGATGAACAATACAGAACGGCAGATAGAAGAGACTCCCTAAACCCTATCAGAACTGAAGAGGACAAGAAAGATAGGCAAAGTTCAGCTCAGAAAAAGGGCGCGAAGAGTAAGGTAGATGCCAGAGCCAGATAGAAAGATCAGATAACAGAGTGCCAGAGGCTCACACTTGTTGAAGCGATCAAAGCCACAACCAAGAGCATTATTGCGAGCACAATAAACAGCACATATTAGTCAGAAGACGCACGTCGAAAGAACGATGTGGAAATGCGCGTTACAATTGCAATACTGTCATTGAGAGGCGTGATCTCGCAACACCATATGAAAATGAGTTCATGACAAAGGTTCGAGTAATCTAGCATATGACGTTTCATGTAGAACACCGACGATCGGATTGAGCCTGTATATTCTCTTGGCATCGTTAAAATGCAGCAAAGGAAAGACAACTATTGAGATATGGACTGAGGGTGGAGGTGAGAATTGGCCCACCGAATTAGTCATAGCAGTTACATCTGTCGAGATGAGCAGGATGATGATATATAAGGTTTAAGCGAATTGGCCAGCTGACAGCATTCTGAGTGCTAAACGGCTGGGGGGCGAGACCGATGATTGCTTGAGATTCGATACATCCAGAAAGCTACAGTCCACAAGGACACAGAAATTTTCGCGGTTAGGGGAGGGCAAACGAGCGAGTCAAGGGGACGATGGGCTTGGAAACTAATCTAGGCGTGTCAAACTGTCTGCCAAATGAGCCGCACTCATTAATTACATCGACCGCCGCACGGCGCGTGAAAACTACGTCATCGATTGTCCCCATTCTAAACGTCACAATTCGCTCACTCGGTAAACTTCGGAGTCTTGTTCGCAATATCTCGTAGTTATAAAGGGCACAGTTTGGCCTAATTGTGTTGGCACACTACTTTTTTTAATAAGATCTAAAGCCAATCCTCTTCAATTTTACATGCCGCAACTATGTCCGATATCGAAGTCAGACGCTATAATGCCCAACAGCGCAAGGATTACGAAACGCGACAGAAGTACATCGGTTTGGCCAAAGGAGCAGTGGCAGGCGGCAGCATCGGCATTGGCGCAAACTTTTTGACGAAATGGAAGGCTCCTATACTGTATAAGTCGGCAACATTCCGAGTGGCGATATTCACAATTCCGTTTGTGGCTTTATCTCGAATTGGTGCGGATCGCGGGCTCCATACCGCTATATTCAGGGAGAAAGGCGTTCTCGCCGAAAAGAAGCACGAGGAAGAACTTGAGAATAAGGATCTTTCAACGAAAGATAGGGCCGTGAAGTTTGCATCGACGAACAAGCTGCCCCTGATCTTTGGCTCCTGGGCGGCTTCGCTGGCAGCTGCAGGGTACCTTGTGTCCCGCGATAAACTACTTACTCGTTCACAAAAAATTGTGCAAGTCAGGTGAGAGATGGCTCGCATTAAAAAGCTGAATTGCTCTATTCTCTAACAAATATCAGGATGTACGCTCAGGGATTGACACTTGCCCTCCTTGTGGCCGCCTCTTTGGGCACCATGGGATCGCAACGCTACGAACCGCCGTATATTCTTGACCCGAACGACAAAGAACAACATCATTACATCCACAATCCTCGTATGCATCACCAGCAAAATGCTGAGGATGACCATTGGAAGCTTGTGCTCAAGAATGAGGAATCAGAGAGGGAATAGGTGAACGGGTCTCAGGGTGGGAAGAAAACGCCAGCTCTCTTGATATCGTGCCGTGGATAAGATAACTGGAATTGGTATTAGAATCAATAAACCGTAAGCAAATCCAGAAATTTTTCCTCGAATCTGGCCCAACTCATGGAAATTTGTCATCATGCGTCTATCAAGTAAAATCAAGTAAAGCAAGTCTGGACGTTAACGTGGGCATTCAAAAGCGATTGCATATCTGTATTGCACACGAGAAATAAGTTTTGCTGCTCAATTCTACTCTTCCTCGACTGGCTCTTCCTGCAATCCACACAGAGAACATCTAAGTCTGTATAGAGTGTCCGGATCAAACTTCTGCTCATGTCCCGGATGACTATACTGCTTTGAGAGGCACCTGTAGGCATCCAAATACCGCCTGACTCTGCTAATCTCGTGATCAGCACGCTCATAACGAAAACAGCCCAGTGTACATGATCCACGTTTCTTCTCATCCCAAGTTCCAAACCGATGTGCACTTCTTGATCGTGGTACCGTTGGCTCTGTTTGTCGCTTGTAGAGCTTCAACGTTGAAATCCCAACCTGTGCCGTAGATGACGTGGCCTTCACAGTCGCAAATAGTCGCAGAGATTTCGAGGCAGAAACATAAGGATCAAAATCAGCAGTCACAGGAGTATACAGGCCCTCAGACAGCGTATCCTGCCCTTTCGGCTTGGTTCGCTCTTGGCTATACAGTACATTATGAGCTATACGCTTTACTGGTATTTGATGTCTGTCATTACGAGAATCTGCACGTACTGTTGACGGTACATCCGGGAAGAACACTCGAAGACCTAGGTCACTTGAGGCTACCAGAGTTGAGTTGTTTTCGACACCTCTCCTTTTCCGTACGCTCGTCCACTTGCTAAATTTGTCGCTCTTAATTGTGAGGTTCATAGGACTATTGGTGTTTTCAGCACCGACTGAAGTTGCAAGCACTGTGCTCATCTCGTTTTGTTGAAAAGAATTATCCGTTGAAGAACCTTTCTTGTGGCGTGAACGTATACGCTTAATCGTTCCTCTAATCGACCTCAACGTATCCCAACGTAGTCTCTCCGACTTTATCGATCTCGGATCGGACAAGCTATCAGCACTACATCCTCGATAAAAGTCTTCTGGTATTGCTCCCCTCTGATGGAGTCGAGGCATGCCATAGTGAATTGGAGGCGAGTCGCTGCCGTCAGAACCAAATGAATCGTCGTCGCTTTCAAGCGATGGCTTCCTAGGATCCTACGAAGACCGTTAGATGCCTTATAGGATTCATTGATGACTCCTCAATTACCTTACGGATAAGGCTGTATAGATTTCGGATAGTTAAAGTTGTAGTTGCCCGAACCATTTGTGTGAGAGGAACCTAAGTTAAAATGAAGTCAGTGTGAAAGTATAATACTTTCAAATTATGATATTACAGTTTAGAATAATGAAATTCATAATTCATCTCCGCGTTAATGGTATTATAAGCCATCTGGTGGGCGTGGGCCGTTTGCAAATTATTGATTATACAAAGTGATACAAGACCGAGCGTTGATTCACATAATAACGCCGCATGTGTGAAGCGAGCAAATCCAAACGCAGTCTACAACTAATTAATAGACAAGCTACCGATTATATGATGTGCTTTCATACGAATTGTGAAGAAATAATGATCAGGGAAGCGATGTGGATGAAATTCATAGGAGGCACGAATAGGTATGGAAGTGATTTAGCTGCTCATTATCACATCCTGTGTTCCAGATTTCGCTAATCTGTGCGTTAATAGTCGAAACTGACGCCGACAAGAATAACAAAAGCGTTGCAGGTGAAGCCAGTGAGCTCTCACATCTACGAAGCTGACGGCAAACTAGATTGCACAATCGGCAATGGTAGTACTATTTATTCTGCTAAAGTAGAATCTATTTACTGAACAACGACGTAGTTCCGAACCGTGGATATCTAACCACTATGATCTAGAAGTGCCTTCGAGACGGCACTCTCGAGCTCACAGCATCACTGCAATTTTCGTGCCGAACAGAAATCGGATCGTGCACGATAAACATTAAACATTAATTAAACTAGACACAGAAGACAATATTCAGGCGTGCATGTGACTCTATCTCAACATTTCGATGGCGATCATGGATTGCGGTCTGAACATTGAGGCGTACGTGACTTGCACGAAACTTCGAGAATGAAATCGGGGTATCACATCCTCCTGTACTACTTAATTTGCCAGTAGCGTAACTTGAAAATTGCCCAATAATGACGAAGCGTCCTCCATTTCCAGCGTCGTCAGCCAAGTGCGAATTCCGAACACCCGATCCAAACGAGTCTGCTTCGTATGAGTTGGCTGAACTAGTGAATGAGATTTAAAGATGATACAAAGTTCACGAGAACAACTTAGGCTATATTGTTGATTGTGTGTGAATGTGACTCATCAATTAACACCACCTTTTATTCTCTCTTCCCTAATAATTGATATTCTTCGAAGTTCGTTCCTATTCTTGAGAGCTATCGCAACAACGACACTCCAGCATATTATCCACATAATCCCGCAGCTTAGAAACCAAGAAATATTTTTGTTGAAGAATGAGTATCCATAAAGGATTATTGCTCACGTCAAAAAAAAATTGGCGGAACGGATCAATAGTGTCCGGTGTAGTTGGCAACGCGAACGTACTCGGGATAAGACAGCAAGTGCCGGTCGATTTCAATACAAATACTACGAAAGGATCTAATCTATGAGCCCAGCATGTAATTTAAAAGAGCTCATGGTATCAGACCTAAAATCTCCGAAATGAATCATAAAGATCCAGCCCAATCAATGATCCCATTATATTCGGGACTCTGTCGGAATTATGGGAATTTCAAGAGTTAATACGGAATTCTCATATAATGGAATAGGGTTACGCGTTAGCAATAAGTTTTGCGTTGCCGTGGTAACTAAAATAACTGTAAACACTTCCAAATTTTGTCAATCCCCAATTACAAGTTTCAGTCATACCGCTACAGCAGGATAACCACTACGGCCCTTCCAAACTGAATTTGGAACGCTTCACCCACAGCGATTTGCCGCTTCGGACGTGATTACTTTTCAAGTGCGATGCTGAATGCGGATGATACGGTGCACTCGTCGGACGATAGCTACGCTCTGCCAGCATTGAGTTCGTACGCTCTGGCGCTGCTATCAGCCGATATCGAATCTACTGGTAGGGAGACGAAGTTAACTAGTCTCGCCGACAAATCTACAAGTAGAGCCTTACCGAATAGATTCGAGGGTGACTACGAAATTGTGGATGTGCATACTACAGATAAGCCGATCTCAAGAGATTACTATTCGCCTACCACCGCAACGCACAAATCAGCAGAAAATGGCAATAGATCCAGCAGTCCACATATATCTGAAGAGAACCCATATCATGAAGCGGCACCCGGCCTTGTAACTCCAGCACTTACAAGGCGATCCAGTTCGCAAATGGGTCAGACCGTTGAACCGACATCACAGTATAGAAGTATTTTCAGAAAGAGCAAACCGAGGCGGCTAGGCCCGCCTAAGCGGGCAATCGTGCGCGAGGGCCAAGAAGGCATGACCAATGTGGACAACCAAACAATGAAAAGCACGAGCGCGTCTCCAAGAGAGGGGACAGATAAGAACGAAATTGGTGAGCATAAACGCGAGGCCGGGGAAGCAAACGAGCGCGTCAGGGAAGGAGTAAAGCTTCGGTTCTCAGAAAAGGATGAAGAAATTCCACAAGCAACTACTAGATGGTCTTCTGATACGTCGGGGCGCACGGATTCGAACGGGTCCAGAGAGTCTGAGCGGCGGCTATATCAATGGAGTCATGATTTAGAAGCGCTAGGCAGCAGCATTAAAGATAGCTACAGTCATATCCCGCATTCTGTTGGTAGTCCCAAGGCCCTTATAGATGCGGCACATAGCCCGCACACCTTTCATAGCCTGCCCAGCGATGGAAGGCGGCATAGTCACCGGAATTCACCTCTTTACGAGAGTCAGCCAGTTTCGCTTCAACACAAATCGGGATCTCCACTAGTTCATGTCTCAAACGACAGATCTAACACTGGTTCGCCCATTGGAATGCCCGATTTTCCTGAGAAGAGAGACTCTTATCAAGCGCAGCCTACTCCGTTTACAACTAAATCGCATTTGCAAGACCGTTCGATATGTCGCAGCTTGCTTCCGTCTCACTTGGATGGCCCAGGTAGTATTCGACAGCGTCCACTTTCAAAGATCTACTACGACGAGAATAGGCATAGCATGTCACAACAGCATGGTCAAAGTCAGTCAAAGTTACAGGGCCGACAACTACTCACGCCTCTTTCACCGAACATTATCCGGCCATTGCGGACATCTACCCCTCCTGCGGAATGTAATGTTCTTGCGCCGCCTCCGAAGATGAGCAACCTCGATGTACCCCGTCCGACTCCAAAGGTTCCTATTGCACATAAAAAGCAAAAAAATATTCTAATGGTAGATTTGACTCTGTGTTATTGTTACCAAGGTTTCTAAATCATGGTTTTAACTAGGTCGCTGGGAAGGCATATCAGAGATTGGAACTGTTAGGTAAAGGTGGCTCGTCAAAGGTTTACAAGGTTCAACTAGCGAATTCGACCAAAGTGTATGCGATTAAAAAGGTGACTTTTGACGAAGTCGACGATGCTGTAGTTAAGGGATTCAAAGGGGAGATTGAGTTGCTTCGGAGACTGAGCAATGAGGAGAGAGTTGTCAGACTAGTGGACTTTGAAATATTGGAAGGGTGTGTTAATGTGGTGAGTCTATTGCATTGGCTAAACATAGCAGAACGAAGAGCTAATGCCATTTATCAGGTTATGGAATGCGGTGAAATCGACTTGGCTCATGTTTTAGCAGCGAGACTGAATGCGCCTTTGGATCTTTCATTCGTCAGATTTCATACAACTGAGATGTTGCACTGCGTGGAAGCGGTTCACAGACACGGGATAGTTCACTCCGACCTCAAACCAGCCAATTTCTTGTTTGTGAAAGGGATGTTGAAGATTATTGATTTCGGTATTGCCAATGCCGTGCCCGATTATACAACGAATGTGCGGAAGGAAACTCAGATAGGAACACCCAATTACATGGCACCTGAAGCATTAGTTGATGTTAGTCAATTCGATCCTAATGCACAAGCGGGGAAGAAATGCATGAAGGTTGGGAAGCCCTCAGACGTGTGGAGCTGCGGATGCATAATATATCAGATGATATACGGCAAACCGCCATATGCCGCGTATAACGGAACTCAAAGAATGCTGGCCATTATGAATCCTAATGTTCAAATAAACTACCCGGAGACGGGCCTTGGCGGCGTGCATGTTCCGTGGGAGGTCATAGCTGCAATTAAGGGATGCCTAGATAGAGACGCTGAGAGGCGATTCAAGATTCCTGAGATCCTCGATGGTTCATTCTTGCAACCGCGTTATATGTCGAAAGACGTTCTTCGAGAATTGCTAGTTCGGTCCGTCAAATATGGTGCGGAAAGAGGTAGTGTCGACTCGTCGGATATCGATTTACTTGCCGAAGTATGTCCCTTAATCTGTCAGATACCTTCATCTAGTACAGAGCTAACCTAACGGCATTCTAGGACGTGTGGCGTAAAATTGGGATTTTAAATAAGGGTGTTCGATCTGGGAATTTGTAGTTTATTTTGTCGTCAGGGAAGGTCTGCTATGACACGTTCGTACCAGGTCGTACGTCATTTCGCAAATATTTTCATGCTTTCTCAACATATTTGTAGCATGGTGTTCGTACGTAGTCATTATTTGGTTCTTACTATTTGCGTAAGTTAATTGATTTGCACGATATGTATTATTTTTGCATCTTCCCTTCCCTTTTTGAAGTCATGTTTATTAAATCATTGTATTTTCTCTTTGTCATTTCTGTTACTTGTAGCAGTCTACACCTATACGGACATAGCTAGCTCTCATTCTTCGAATGGTCTCTAATGTGCTTTTGATCATACAACTTGGTGTGTTTGATCCCGCACTAAACCGCAGCTTAAATTCCCTGTTCGAGGCGGATTTGAGCGAGACTTCATCGGTGATCCCGGTCGTATGACTGACTGTACCGTACATGCCAAAAAAAAATTTTCATGCCTGATCTGCTGAGAATGCGATAGAACTCCACAAGACCATGAGCGGTAACTCGCAAGTATGCCATTCCTTGCACATTTTCTCTCTTTTTTACCATTTACTCTCCTGCGCGTGTTCTAACTTTCGACGTAGGTTCTAATTTCGTATAGTCGAATTGCAATGAGGATCAAATTACAAGTTTACAACGTGGGTTCTGTTCATGTAAAATACGCAGAATATGAATTCAAAATAAATACAGTAATCTGAAAACAGAAAATCACAATCAATAAATAAGATGAACTTACCCTGATCAATTAATGCTTGGAATAATTTGGAACCATGTGAGGTAGGCAGGGTAATTTCGGGAGCACGAACGAATCTGGCGAAATTAGGTTCATCAGCTTGTCTCTGACTGTCTTACTTGGCCACTCGAGTTACACGCCTGAACGGGAATATAAAATATCTATTAGGAGTAGATAACAGGCGCAGTATACTACTATTTGCTTGACCTTGGATAATTTTGGGTTTTATATGATTCGCGAATCTTTGGTGGCACCGAGTGCGCTTTGGCCGTTTTGATCGACCTCATCGTCTCATCAATGCGGACCCTGCAGGTTGCGACTCCGCTGCAGGGCGCGTTTGATACTGGTTGTTGTGGCAACAAAAATTTTATGCCATCCCTCGCGCGATTTCACCCTAATGCGCCTAGCGCATATTTACAAAATGCTAACTTTGGTATGTGCAAAATAGAGGCGCATCGATTCTTCACACTTGGCTCCGGCGATTCCGTGCTCTTCCCTTTTATTCCGCCCAATTTGTTTCTTTACCTTGTTGACCGAGGCAGCTCCTGGTGAGCTTTAAATTTATATTTTCTTTTAAGCGTAGATTGCAGCTGGTCTGTATTTCTTTCCATTGTTCGTTGTCTTGAAAGTTGAAGGTATGTGGGGACATTAGGCTTGCTGATATATTGAATATTTTACTGACATTTGCTAGTGCGCTGGACGCCTTAGAACTCCAATTACTATATATATTTTATGATGCCTACCAGCACGTACATTGAGCAAATGCCGGTGTCTCAGTCGAGTCGCGTCGAGAGCTGTCGGGTAGAAACTTACAGGGATCAATATCTTCCACCAGCTACGCATCCACATCTATCACCGCAGGTGTTTTACAATAGCTCAACGGCTCTCAGCTATTCAGATATTGAATCAGAAAGATACTATTCTACGGAAGATGATAGCCGGACATTGCAGATAATGGCGAACGAGTTGAACCAGCAAGGCGAGCATGCAATTGACTTGCGAGGATCACCGAGTTCTGTGGCCGGTCAGTTGCTACTGAGACGGTCCATTCGTCTGAATGGGACATTTGCCTGATCTGTATGCAGTACTAACTCAATTGTCACAGGTTACTTACCTTCACCGCTGAGGATGCCAAAACTTGACAACGAATCGCCCTACAATTCTTCGCTGTTCTTGGATCCAGAAGTTTCATCAGGGCTATTACCACCTCAGGATACGGTAGGTGGCAGATATGACATATTTTCGAGACTGCCACTGCAGTCGTATATGGATTCCTCACAGACTCTAAGTTCGTCGTCAAAGCCTTTGCCCGCAGATCTGTCGTCTCTCGAATATCCACACTACGACGAAGATTATTACTCGCGTGAGACCGATGAATATGACTATCGGATAGGGGGATCGCCATCACTTGTTCATTATTCAACTCTGCCACTGCCTTCTCAGCCCGTTCTCCGGGATGACGGTGAGAGGCCTTTGCGAAGCGCACAAAATGAATACGATGCGAACTATTCCTCTGATGCGCTTTCGCCAACCTTCTCTTCAGCAGAAGACACAACAGACTTCTCGTCGCCAGAACTACCAAGTAATGCTTTTATATCGCCGCGTCGCGTACATCCTAAGCCTAACTGGTCAACGACGTGGCAACCCATTTTAACGGCCGACCCGGTGACTAACGCTCAGTTTGTACTGCCCGTTCAGAACGAGGATGACCATAAAGCGAAGTTACCGCCCGTTGCATTAGATAAATATGTTATTGGCCCTGGCAAGGATGGGAAGTACACTTGCAACTATAAAGGATGTGGCAAGAAGTTTGGCCGGAAATACAATATCAGAACGCATATTCAGACGCATCTATCGGACAAGCCGCATTGTTGCAACAGATGCGGAGCTCGTTTTGTCCGCCATCACGATCTGACAAGACACGAAAAGATCCACGCAGACGAGAAGCCGTTTGCCTGCCCTTGTGGTAAGACATTTGCGAGACATGATGCCATGGCGCGTCATCGGATGCGCGGGATATGCGTCGGAAAGTTTGACAGCGACGATCTACGCAAGTAATGTCTTGAGACACGGTTTGGTCGTGTCTGCGGCTCTAGGGTACGGTAGGATATAATATTGGAATGCATGGTAGACTAGATATTCACGTATTGGAAACAGTGGGAGCTTCTTCTGGAAACTTCTAAACTTTGGTTAAATTTTAGATGTCAATTTTTCTAGCTACAATTTTGACGCTCATGTCCTTCACGTTGCAAGGTTGAAAATTCATGGATATAAGAGTACGGTTGAATGATGAATATCAAAGGTTCCGTCAAAGAAAGAAATCGTGGGAATTCATACTGAACAAAATATAGTACATGCAATCCAACTCATATGTCCAATTATGAGAGTATAGCCTCCGTCCATGGTCTCTAGAGATAAGCATGAGAGCAAATATGTTACAAAGCTCGAAAACAAGAACTTTTCTGATCCATTTCCCAGATGCAAGCCATTAGCTAACGATTTCGCGTAGTATTTCGTATTGCCCCTATAACATCATCACGATCGTTTTGCTTCGCCTTCGTATGAAGCTTGAAAAGGTCTTTGAAAGTCCATGGATAATCCTTATACTTTCTCAATATCCGCAAAGCGCCATAAAAATTTTCGGATCGACCAAGAATGTCTACCATGAATTTCGTCGCTTGGAAGTCGAATTTCTCCTTTTCGATTTTCTTTAGTTGGTCGTATTCTTTGCTCGCTTTCCAGGCTTCGCGCTCGGCCCAAACAGCTTCCGCGAAATCGACGTCGCGGATATCGTATGCTGCTTGCAAGCATGAATCGTAGATATATCTGTTACGAAGAACCTTTTCTGAAAATGCCGAATCAACATCTAACCTCGACGGAAATGATGATTTCCGCTGAAAAGCATCATTGGTTCCTTTCTTCAGCGGTAAGGTCTTCGATTCCTTTGATACAGGTGTCTCATAAGCACAATCGCGGACCTTTGAGGTATTTGGATCTACCGCTGCGACTGTGCATTCTGCCAGCCTTCGTCTGAACTCTCCATACTGCCGATAATTCAAAGCGACTTGCAAATAGGAATTCACTAATGACTGAGTCATCAAATGTGGATGGAATTCTTGCAGATACTTCATGACAGCACGAGATTCTGCTATTACCTGTTCGACTGTTGTCAAAACAGCCGTCGGCAAAAGTGGTGGAGCATGCGAATCTGCTCTCAGTGCAATATTGTCGACAGGAAGGAATGCGACTTTGACAGCTTTCTCTAAGTCGCCTTTCAAGGCGGAAGTTCCGCCAGGAGAATGTTTCTTTTTTAAGCATAACGCATAAGCTCTCATAAGACTTTGGAATGATTTATGATCAGGGTACCAAGACTCATCCATACACCTATAGGATACCGGTTAGCACCATTCAAATTGACTAGAAAACTATAACACTCACATTTGTGTTAAGATTGCTCGCGCATATGTCACATCGCCAGCAGTGGCACAAATTTGTAGCATTAGATTCATTGTGGTCTGCGATATAGGGCAACCTCTTTCGCGAGCTTGGAGTAGGAATTGCCATGCTTGAAGATGGTACTCACGTCGTCGGGCGCATGCATAGACAACTGCGTTCAGAACATAGATATTGGGTTCTATAGGATCGATCGGTCTCGTCGTCATCTCTCGAAACAAATCAAGGGCTTTCTCAGTCTCCTTGAGCATTCCACACGCATAGATCATCGTGTTGTATACTCTTTCATCCGGTAAATTCTTCGTGGATCTGAACTTCAAAATATCGAAAATTCGGAATAGCTCTTTCACATGATTGGTCTTTACACACATTTTAACTAAAATGACATAATGCTCCTAAACGGTTCAAATTAGCGTCAAATACCACATGCCAGTGACAGTAGCTGGGGTTACATGCCAAATTGAGCTCTATCCTTTTCTCTCTCATAATGTCTAACGTTCGAGATATAGCCTTGAAATCATCGATGTTATAATATAGTCTTAGGAGATGCGCAAATGTGTGTTCTTGGGGAGTAATATCGTCTGCAGCAAATTATCAGCTGCCGTGGTAAATACATGGAATAAACAAGTCATACTTGAAATCATTTGGAGCAATAGGGATTCTGCCATTACTTGATTTCCCACGTGAGCGTACGCCATTATCAGAAGATCGTACAACAATCTTGTCATTTTGAACTTCCCGTCCTGTATCCCAGTTAGATCACGCAACCTTGCGACGATCCTGAACCGATTCTTACCTCCAACATTTCATACAAAATTGAGCCGTGCCTTGCTCTATCTTCAGGAGGCATAGAATTCAAAAAATGAATGACGTCGTTTCGCGGAATAGATTGAAATCCTCCATTTGCCTTTATAGACGACACAATCAGATCCCAATTCCGCCTTGAATTCCGAATTTCAAGAGCCTTCTCATTCAGAATGCGACTCTGGATCGACTCCGGAAATGCGAGTTCCTTTAGCGGCTCTGCAGGGAGAAACATCCCTTTTTCGATATTCGGAAACATATCCTTGTACGCCGCATTTATTTCTTCCTCTGTGAACGGGCGAACCTGTTCAAGGAAGATGTGATCAGTACTTCTGACACAACCCATAAAACTCACTATTCACTTACATTTTGAGTACCGTCAGGTTTGGAGCCTGATCCAATGTTGGTTGTCGCGGCCCTTGGTCTAGGCTCGATAGCTTGTATCACTTGCCACAGCGCCTGGCCGTTCCCACCTTTTGACTGACTTACAGGAAATACTCGAGGCTGATAGAACTTGTGTGTAGGTATTTCCATAGAGCTATACTGTCTGAAGACCTCGCAACTCTTATAACAGGGTCTGTTCTCAGCCGCCTGCTTCAATGCTCTCCGAAAAAATCGGATATCTAGATGTGAAGCTATATTATCGAACGCATGCTTTGACATTTGGGTGTGGGCAATATATTCGTTTAAGAAAACCCCAATTAGCTGAATAAGCAAGCTGATCTTTCGTGAATTCTTGTTCTATATAAGATTGAAGTAACTGCTAATGATATGTCGAAAATTGCGCTAGACTGTGGGAATGGAAAGGCAGAATTTTGATCGCTGGAATTGGGAATTGGGACTTCAGCAATTTTTAAAGCCCTAACCCTAGATGATGGAAATTTGCGACTTGTATCGCGCATGGATGAGAACGCCGAATTCCGCATTCAAGTGGTCGAGAATTTCCATCGACTCTTCGTGACAGAATAAAGGCGGTCCTTGTATTTAGTAGTAGGTGTGTCTGCATAGCAAGCACGACCTTGGAATCGTATCATTTTGCTCCCCAGGCTGCGATTCAGAGTCATTCATTTAAGCTCTATGTTGCACTCGCAAGTCTCGGTCAATTACTACAAAAATACAAAATTCATTTGGCAATGAACATGTATCGTTTAAGTTCGGAGAGTTGCACAAACAAAGGAATTGCGATCGAGAGGTTATCGTCCTTTCATAGATTACATGTACTATAAGGAGAAGTTAGAATCAACAAAACGAGAGGTGACAAATGCGACCGAAAGATGTAGCTGTCTCGGGGCCGATTCGGGATCTGGTATTGTACAGCAGATTCTCTGCGAATAACTATTGCCCTTGAGGTGCACTGGAGTTATTCAGCGCAAATAAAAGTGTTCAGAAGACAACATATCGCTCTATACGCATAGCTCTGCATTTTGCAGAGATTTGCTTAAGGTTGACAAGCTTTCGAACCCATTTCAATCGTAGATGACACACAGCGGGCACTGCAAGGATTGATGTTATCACAATACTCAATATTTGGCCTAATATGAAGCAACCATGAAATATCCTCAGTAGCAATGGAGCAAGATAGCCTAGCAGTTCTGCATTTAAGTCATGGGAAGACAGAAAATTGGCGAGGAGCATGTGGAGTTTATCAGCGCGGCAAGGCGCGCTTGCCATCGCGTTCACTCACATTCGAGAATGTCGTCGTCACCACAAAGCCCAGTGGAGCCGCGAACTTGTGACTGTCACTGGCCACCTCCATTCCTCCGTCTCCCACACTCCATCACCGCCACTATGGCATCAATTGACCTAGCATCTAATGCGCGCGAGATCCAGTCGTCCTACGACGCAATTGTCGCCGGCGATCCCAAACTCGCATGGGCAGTCTTTTCTTATGGCGCTGGTTTCAATAACACCCTTAAGGTTCAAGCTACTGGAGGTATACATCATATTTCTCGAATACTTAAGACTCCCATTTTATATCATACATCTATATATCCCTGGGGTGTTAATTTTGATGCAATTGGTCGTACTAACTGTCTTCGTCTCATAGCGGATGGATTGGAGGAGTTCACAGATCAGTTCTCTGATGGCAGAATCCAGTATGCTTTCGCCCGTGTCACTGATCCCAACACCCAACTGGCAAAATTTGTTCTCATTGGATGGGTAAGTTTACGCATATAATGATATGTATCTATTCTGAGTGACTGGATTCATAAATCTGACTCAAACTCGTTTTTCAATTCAGTGCGGACAAGGTGTTCCGGAGCGTGCCAAGGGCTATTTCAACTCTCATTTCAACTCTGTCGCGCGACTTTTCCACGTATGTCGTCCTCTACTTGCTCTCTAGCTTCACGGAAACTAATGCCGATCTTTAGGGTTACCATGTTCAGATTACTGCGCGATCCGAAGACGATGTTGAGCCAGAAGAGATTCTCCGGAAAGTCGCGGATGCCTCGGGGTCCAAATACTATGGCGCCGACCTCACATCCCGATTTTCCAAGGCACAGCCTGTCCGTCCGAAATACACCACCTTGCACTCAACTTCGCATGCCGACGAGAGAAGTTGGGGTGACGACGCCCCTCAAATCTTGGCATCCGAGATTACCAAAGTTCCTTCGGCGTACAAGCCCACTAAAGTTAATTTCGCCGAGATCCGCAAGAGTTCAGCTTCTGAGAGGACGCCCGTTGAGCCCGTAAAGAGTTCGTACCAGCCAATTGGAAAAGTTGATATTGGTGCCATTCGAGCCAGTGCAACAAGAAAAGAACTTGACGCAGAGAAGCCTGAGATCGTCAAGGGCGCGTATCAGCCTATCGGAAAGGTTGATATTGCAGCTCTCCGTGCGCAGGCCAAGCAGAATGAAGAATACAACAAGCCCACGCCATCCGCTTTGTATCCTTCCGAGCCAGAGAAAGAGAAGACAGTGAGCTCCCAGGGGCGCGCTGAGCAGTTCTCATCTACTTCTGAACGCCTTTTCGAGCTGCCAAAGCCCAAAGTGAACAAGCCGTCCCTGGTGGGCAGATACGGTGGTGCTGGTTCATTTGGTACGGCACCGCCACTGCCCGTAAATTCATTCGGCTCACAGGGTAAGGCACTTGGTGGATTGAGCAAGAATTTTGGCAATGAGGGCGGAAAGACGCCAGCTCAGTTGTGGACAGAGCGGAAAGCTAAGTTTGCAGGGAGCTCTCAACGCACTCCTACCGCAACCACTACACCTATTACGGTTGATAGCTCATACGCGGCTCTGAAGTCGGTCCCAGTTAAGAAAGTGCAAGCGGAGATGCCAGAACATGCTAGTGTATCTGCTGTCCGAGAACGATTTGCCCATACATCGATTTCTCGCGAAGAGAATGAAGCCGAGGAGGGCAGATCCCCGCACACGTCATTCGCACCTCGTCCCTCTTCGCCCATTCGACTAGCGAATCCGGTTGCATCTTCGTCTACGATAATTCGAGGTCCTGCTGCTCTCCCCACAGAGTCTAAGTCTGCTCCAGAACCAGAACCAGAACCAGAACCAGAAGTAGAACCGGAACTGGAACTGGAACAAGAGCCAGAGTCAGTTGCGATTGAGGAGGAAACACCTGTGCAGCCCCCACCATCGCTCAACTTTGCGTCTAAGCCGAACGCATCTTCTTTTACTGCGCATGCACAGGTGCCAGAAACAGAATCAGAGAATGCGTTCCAGAAGGGCCGAGCTGCAGCAGCGGCTGCTATTGCTGGCGGGGGAATCCTGGGTGCTCCTGTTATCCAGAACGTCCCCGAATCGGCGCCCGAGTCAGCGCACGCGACTGAGTTCAATGGCAAGACTGCTCTTGTCGTGTATGAGTACCAGAAGGAAGAGGATAACGAGATTAACTTGGTTGAGGGCGAAACAATTTACGACATCGAGCTGGTAGATGAGGGATGGTGGGCAGGTCGAAATAGTGTTGGCGAACACGGTTTGTTCCCCGCGAACTATGTCGAACTGCAGGACGATGTTGCTGTTCCCGAGCAGGAGGTTGCGTCGCCAATGCCGGTTTCAGCGTTGCCGCAGGCAGCCCCGGCGGTTACGACGCCGCCCGTTGTTGAGGTGCCGAAGGGACCTAGTGCGGTTGCCCAATATGACTATGAAGCTCAGGAAGACAACGAGTTGAGCTTCCCTGAGGGTGCGGTCATTGAAGACCTACAGTTCCCGGACGAAGATTGGTGGAGTGGAGTGTTCAATGGCGAGAGGAAGCTTTTCCCAGCTAACTACGTTGCACTGCAGTAAGGAGTGCGTGGGTTGTGTGATTTATGTTTAGATTAGACAGAAAAAAGTGTGGTTCCACTTGCTGCTACTTACAGCGCCCACAAGTTAGCGTTATGTGGACGAAGGGAAATTTTTTCGGATAATTTTGGTTCACGGGCTGCCATTTATTCCTGCGTGTACGAGAATGACCAGTTGCAGTCGTTTTATATGAAGCTAGACCACAGTTACTTCGAATTAAATTGATTATGCTTGTATTCATGTTACGTATGCACGTTGATCTAAACGCCCCTCCCACTACAAAAATGTTCCATACGACCCGCCGTCACTCCAAATAACAAATAGTAACAAGCTCGTCTAAATCTCTAGTCTCTCCACCCAGTGTCCGAGTACAATATCGCCCTCTGGCAACCCACCTCTGCGATTAACAATAGCAGCATGAGAATGGAAAGTTTGGTGAATCTGTACAGCGTACTTATGCCATGGCAATTTATTGAGAACCACCGCCATGTCTCTCTGAATGTCCAATATATCTAGCACCTTTTCTGGGGCAGGCATTGCGGCTAATATCGGATTACTATTTTTATAAGCAGAGAGAGAATCGCAGATAGTATACAGCTCACTAATGCTACCTCTGCGCGATCGCCTACTGGCTTTGCTCTGGAGGCTACTTGCGCTGCCGTAAGCTGTGTTTGCACTTGATACCGTTGTCGACTCGTCGTTCTCCTCAAACGGTGAAGTGTCAATCATGCCCTCCATGACTTCCTGTACCAACGATGCCTCCGCCTCGTGATGACCTTTCTGGTCGGTGGATTCCATAGAAATAAGCATTTTCGCAGATGCCGCCGACGTCAATGCCTCGCGTATCCGTCTTTCGGACAGCTGCGCCGACACCGTTATAGTGAGGACAGCAATCACGATGGCCAGCGGCCCAATTGTAACGAGAGCTCCCAAGAAAAGATAATCTCGTCGAGTCCATTTGCGCGAGTTGGGCTTGATTAGAACGTTAAGTTCCCGCTTCAGGTCCAAAATTACAGGCGCGTAGGAGGCTACGTAATGCGGTCGGTAACTGGACAGGTCAGTAAATGGGTCGCATGTGCTGATGAACGACGTGAAGAACGGGACATTGCGGTCATTTGTAATATTAGCATAGAGAGAAATGCGTTCAAACTTGGAAAGAGCGGCGATGTAATGGGCATCAGGGTCAGCTAGTTTTACAGTGATGCTGTTTGATCCCAAAAACATATCGCGGCCTGGAAAAGTGATTGTTAGTGCACGTTCATCACACTTGGTCACATTTTCTACGTATCGCACCTGATTGACTCAGAAGATTTCGCCCATAAAAGTTGAACAGCGTTCGCCGAACATTTTTAGTTTCTGAGCAGGTACCGAGATGAGGAGTGGCAAAGGTAGTGAAGTTCTGCAAAATACTCGTTAGCAGCTCTTCTTTAGAGTCCTACGTACGCAGACAAACCATGGGCGTAATCTCTTGAAAGAAGTTCAATTTGAAGAGTTCTCCAACCACATATCGCGAAATCAAGCCACCCAATGAATAACCGACAATGCTGAATTTGCGAATGACTACAGCCTTCTTCTCTTTAAGTTCCTCTATCTTGCTTCTGATCTGATGAGCTTGTCAGCTAGAGGTCTTCAACGTGAATGACCAATAACGATATGGCGATTTTGCTGGATCGGACGAGATGCCAACTATATGACCAATGACCAACTAACCTCCTCAATTACTCTATCTCCGCACACTAATATGCCATCGTACGTGAGATTGCCAGAATACGTCGAGGCGACAAGAACACTAGCATCTGGATAGGCATTTAACAGCCTGTCGCGGGTCGCGAACATGTGCGAAGGATTTCCCCAGAACCTGGTCGACTTGTTAGAACAACCAGTGCCATGGCTAATATATCTCACATTTAGACTCTATACTTACCCATGTAGCAAGACGAAAAGGTGGTCGCTGGACATCGCTCTAATAAATCGTATTCAATATTGCTATTGTGGCAGCAGAACTTATCAACAATTCGAGCCCGCTCACTCTAATAAGTAGAATCCTTAATAATGGGCAACTGCACAATATAGAAGATCAACGAGACTGCATCGTATCCACAGGTACGACAACGTCACTCTGTCAGCCCAAAATGATTCTACTGCAGCCCTGTCAGCAAACGAACGTGCACTAAATTTGGTTGAGGCGACGGAGGTTCGTGACATACGTAGTGCGGCTTTGTCCCGCGGCCCTCGGGAAACATATTCGCCGGTTATCGCCGTTAGGCCGGCAGGCAATAGAGTAACGCTTCAAAGCGACACTGTAACCCCGTATAAGCCTTTTATGTCCTGTAGTTTACCAATTAAGTCCGCAACTGATTGATGCCTATGAACTTTTACGCCTATGTATAGGTCAAAAAGGTAGTTTTGATCAGTTGGGCATGTGGCGCAGTTGGTAGTCGCGCCAGTTTTGCATTTACGTTGTGTAGAGACATACTGGAGGTCTCCGGTTCGAACCCGGACTTGTCCAAATTTTTTCCCGTGTTTATTTTTTTGGACTAAAATTGTTTTTGCTGAGGATTCTACAAATTTGGAGCTTAACATGATATACAAATGAGAATTTTTTGAGGTGAAGGTGCGCTTTCTTGCTCGAACTTTATCTGCCAAAACTCGTTGTGCGGTTCGTGCCGCGTAAACAAATAACGCGAACGTTACTCCAAGTCCCATCTGTTGCATTGCACCAATCGCATTTTGCATTTACCCACAAGAAGTACTGCTTTATCTCTTATATTGGGGTAGATCAGATACTGTCTTCTATTTCGTCTCAGAATTTCTCAATATGGCTGTCTCAGAATCTGGAAGGGCGATCCCCGACTTTGAAATCCAACAACTTCATCACCCACCAGTCCATCAGAAGCTCCAACTAGTGTCACAAGACGTCCGGTTCTTGCAAAAGAAGTTTTTCGAAAGTGCTAAGCGGAAAATTGAAGCCCATTTCCCGGCTCAGCAGAATGGTGCCGAGGATCCACTCAAAGGGGAAGTGGAAGAGCTTGTTAAACTGGTACGATATTGGCTTCTCCGATTTGTGGTAGATGAGCTATGCTCTGATACGACTTTCTTTAGTTCATTTCAAGATTATTCGAGAACTCCATGCATAGTTTGGTTGTCAATGGGATTGAAGGTTCCGATCCCTCTCTGGATGCGCTTATACGTGATGTGGATTTTGAACGAGACGACGAGGCAGATAGTAGGTTGGCACATATTGCTTCTATAACGTATCTGTGAAGCGGGGTTCCTAACTGCCCTTAGAATACGAACAATTTGATTTGGATCTGAATGAACAAGTTTGCAATATCTACGCGCAAATAGACCAGGAGACTGTTCAGGTGACCAAGTTACGGCGAGAGGCTCCTCTCAGGGCCGTGGAGAATTACAAGAATGAGCTTACAAAGCTTGAGGAACAACGACATACTAGATGCGTTTCAGAAACTGCAGTAGACGATGAGCAGTGTGTTGTCAATCTCGATGAAATATTGCCACGTCGCGAAATCCTACAAGTCGACTTCGAGAATTTGATATCAACTCTTAGAAAGATGAAGAAGGTAAGCGGCTTCCCATATTATTATGGTGGTAATGCACTTATTCTAATGTCAACTGCAGAGCGTACCGGCCGCCGCGTCGAAACTGGATAGAGCCGAAGCCGCATTAGCACATTTGAATCAAATGGCGAGTAAATAATTGAGGGGCGAAGAATTGTTCGTGTATGATAGGGTTTTATTAGGGTATTTTGAATAAATGCTATTTCTCCACGCTACATTTTACATATGAGTAGCTAGTAGTAGCGCGATCAATGCTTAAGCTCTGGCATAGACATATATTTGCGTCACCAACAGAATGGAAGTCACGCACTACTAGATCAACAAAAAATTGGAAGACGCAGGCAATGCGAACTTAATACACTTTTTATATCTAAAAAAAAAAATAAAAAAAACCCTGAATATCAATTTCAAGCTTAACATCGCAGGGACGGTAGAATCGATACTCATGTGATCAACTTTCTCCCAATTTCAAACCTCCCGATACGATCTTGGATTTGAAATTCGTCCTCCACAGACGTCAGCCATTGCGCCAAGGAAGGTCATTGCATCGAGTTCACGGAATGCCAAAAGTTCGAAATGTCCATGGCTTCATAAATGAGGTCCTATGTCGAGCGGATGCTGGAGTTCGATCTCATCGGGTAGCTCAGGTCTTGCGGACGAGCTCTAGATACTCAGCACGTAGATTATCCTACGGCGTAACTTCGACGGAAACCGACAACGACACAAAAGGGTTGTCCGATACTGCGGGCAAATCTACGTCTACAACTGAGACTTCACCCAAACCAGCCAAGGCAGGTTCAAGCTTCGACGACACGGACGGGGGATACATGGTCCGCCGACTCTCTCAACTAGCCGAGGAAGCGACTCCAATTAAAGATGATTCCCTCGCCGGCAGATCAGCAGATCCTTCCGTTCTCCCATCGAAACGAGTCAAAGACATCCTAGCGGATCGCCTTGCGTCCGCGGATTTCCAGAATGAGCACGCACAAGCGATCGCGGGGGCCAACTTGCCGAAATCAGCTAGTAAGCACAGCCATGATCTTGCGTTCAGCAAGCCGTGGACGGGGACGGAGGCGACGGAAGATGCAGTGCTGCGGATGTTGGTAGATAAGTATAAGCCGTTGAAGGAGCCAGGAGGACAGCGGGTGATTGGCCGTGGCGGAGGATCAGGGACGGGAGGCGGAGGCAATGTTGTCCCAGCACCTAATATGAAGAAGACTATTCCAAATACTCTGCGCTTGGCTAAAGCCAGAGAGTTATCACTAGAGTATTCGATTGCGAAGAAGACGGGTACGTTACCTGATGGCGAGAAGAAGCAGACGTCAGACCAGATAGAGCAGGATTCGGAATTTTCGAGACTTTATGGTGATAGATTTCGTAGTCCGCGCGCAATGCCGGGGACACTTCATGGTTTACGTGCTTTGGCTGATGAGCGCATCGAGGAGGCGCGAGCACGAGGGCAATTTAATAATTTGCCGAGGGGGAGACCTTTGGATATTGATCATCGGGCCTCATCACCATTTTTGGACACTACAGGTGAGATCACTGAAGTGATGGATGGTCGAAAGATATGACTGATATAGCACCAGAATACTTTTTGAATCGAATCATCCAAGTAGGTCACTTGATATTGAAAGTTTCGGATAATTAAGGATACTGACCGTTGTTTCCAGAAGCAAGACGTTGCGCCACCATGGATCGAGAAGCAAGGGACTATTAGGCAAGATCTCCATCGATTCCGACTACAACTTCGAGACAGCTGGAAGCGACATGCCATGAGACAGATTGCTTCAGAGGGTGGAACCATTGAGGACCAAATGGCTTTGGCCAGGGAGTACGCTGAAGCCGAACTAAAGGAGGCTGAGACGCAGCGCATGATAGCAGAGAGTGAGGAAGAAGGCGTCACTGCGAGCGGGCAGACGCAAACTACCGATTCACAGCCTGTGAATTTATTTCCAGATACGACATTACGGCGCCTACCGAAGGGCGAGTGGGAAGCAATCGAGCGGAAATATCATGAGTTGTGCATCAAAACATTGAATGACAGTATCCGCAGCTATAATCTTATGGTAGGCGAGATATTAGTGAAATGAATTTGTGTGTGCGTTTATTAAATGAAAATGTAGGCTCCTGGCCCTGCTCGACGATCATATCTAAATCTCGAGCGAGAGCTAAGCTTATGCTATACCGAGGTCGCCCCATTACTCGCCGATGCACTGAAAGAGAGAGAATTCTTGATGAAGTCCGGAAAGACTACGATATCGTTCACGGAACCAGAGAAATCTGGAAATGTGATGAATAAGTTTTTCGGCGAGAAGGTGGTGATCATGGAGAAGACTGGGAACGAGTACGGCTTCAAGGAAATGTTTAGGGACCTAATTTTCCGCAAGAACAATTCTTCTGCATAATTAGTTACCACACTCTCGTTCTCTGTGTTCGATCTTTTGCATATTTTGGTCACACATTATGCACACCGTGATGTACTGTTTCAGTATTGTAGTGACAAAATAAGAGTATACCTTCAGGATTTAACGAAAATTTTTAATTTATATTTACAGTATCCGATTCTTTCCATAATTTAATTACGCTTCCGGCCACTCTCCCAAACCGAATGGAGATTCCAATAATGGCGCTTCCGGTATCCCAAAGTCCAAATCTGGTAGGTCAAGCAGCTCCGCAGATATTGAGCCATCTGTTGGGATAGTAGGCAGCGACTGCGTGCCGCCTCCATATCGCCACTTTGGACCATCTCTCCTCATACCGGTTCTCATCGTGTCGACATTCCAGCCGTCACAATGTGCCACTGCAATCAACGCCTCAAGACTCCGATGCAGTCTCTTGGAATACATCCCACTTGACGTCCTCAAGTATTTTGCCACTAGGGTCTCGAACCCGCTGTCCTTAAACTGCGTTCGAAGAAAATTCCGTTCTGGCACCGTGGACAGTGACGTCAGAATCGCGTTCATCAGATCTATATGCGCGGCGAGGTACTCAATTGCATCCCACTCCACGCCGCCCTTATAGCCAGCCCCCGGCCTGACCCTCTCTTCGCCGGGAGTTCCTTCCATCCGAAGCGCGTCGTCGGCTTTGAAGGCGCGGAGCTTGATGTGATAAGAGGTGTGTATGAATATCCAGAACACGTCCCGGACGACATTGTTGCATTCCATGCACCAGTTCCTGTACGGTCGCTGGATATGGCTGACTTCGAGGAAGTCGGGACCGAGCTTTTCGACTGGCTTGCGGGGATCTTCGAGGAAGCGGAGGATATTTTTGGAGCGGTTGTTGCGTTCGGAGGGGTGGGATTTAATAATGTGAGTGGCTTGATGAATGTGTCAGCATATGATAATGGGGACGAAGGCACACAATGCTTACCTAGAAGTGAGACTAGCAGAGAGCGTGTTGTGAAATATGAGGGTTGCTTATCCGAGAAGAGCAGGTCTATTAGTTTCGGAAATAGTAGTGGGGCTATGGAGGTGACGTGGTCTTGTCCGATCTATATGTTTGATTAGCACTCGTATTCAACTTACTCGTAGGTCTCAATTCTGTACCTCTGACGTGCTAATTGCCTTGAAGCAAGATAATAAATCAAAAAGCAGGTCATCGTCCTTGTCTTCTCTAAATTAGTATCGATCAGCTCACGTACTTCAATCCCACTTCCCAAGGTCTAGATATTACCTCCACTGTAACTCGACGACCGCCGTCGTCAACTTTGTAAGAATATCAATGCCATTTAAATGCAAGAATTCCTCCATCCACTGCATCCTCTCACTCTTCAGGCGTCTCCTCAGCTCTCTCACATGCTCAATATCCAAGTCACTAATGCCCACGTCATTCAGGTGCCTCACAAAATCGGAGGGAATCTCCAGAGCCACCTTGTCATTCACTTGAACAGGCCCTGATTTTCCCCTCCGAAAACGCCGCTTAACGGGCGATGACAATGCCGAGTCTGTTGATTTCTGATACTTCCGTGTCGATTTTGTTGGACGTGCGGAATTGCTCGGACTACTGCTGATTATCGGCGAAGGACACATATCGTTGGAAACTAAGCTGGCTTTCACGTTCATGTCAAGTTCACGCAGCTTAGGTCGCAAATGTTCAGGAATTTCTCTACTGTTCTGGATGAACTATTAGTGCCGTGCCAAACATTTAAAATTGTAGACGCCTCAACGCGGCATACCAACAGCGCTTCAAACGCGGCGTCCACGTCCTCGATATTTTGTACATCGCTTCTGACATGCTGGTTCTCTTTATCGTCTGCAATCCCAAAGACGTCATCCTCATTATACAGCTGTCGTCGCGGAGTCTCCAGCTGCTGTTGCGACCTGACCTTCTTTCTCGGCGATGGTGAAGCAGCCAACTTCGGAAACGGAATGGGGCTCGGTAGGACATCTGGAGGGGTAGTGTTGTTTGGATGCGATATTGGTGAGTGCTCGCCGGCGAGTAGTCGTTGCTTGAGCCGGAATGGCGAAAGGGGCGCGAAGACCTGTCGGACAATACCAGCCGGACTGACGCGATCGCGCGGCGGAGAGTAAGACTCCATACACGATGAATAAACCGTTTATACGTATCCACTACGATGTTTTCTGGCCTAAGGTAAGTTGAACTTGTAGTGGCCTGATGCTGTCGTCGAGTTAGGAACCATTTGTCGCTGGGAGTTTTGGAACGCGGTCTCTTTTGTTTACCTAACGCCTGTTGTAGCGTAGTGTATGAGCCGCCCGGATACTTACCCTACTTTCACAAGCAGCTGAGCAAATAGGCTCGGGAATTTGTATCCGGGCTATGGCAGATCAGCATCCTCAAAGGCACTGTACAGTAACAAGCACATCGCTCCTCCTCTCAAATTCAAGAGAAGATTGACGACCCAATTCTTGGAATGCGTTCTCTACCGACAATATAGCACACACGCACGCACCATGGCCGCTCACAGTATCCTCTCGGACCGATGGGCGCGCTTCCTCTACCGCTGCAGTCTCTTCCTCCTTATCTTCTTCACCTTCGGCTTTCTAATCGTCACCCCCGCCGATCTCATCTCACAAGCTCTCAGAAACGAGCAAATATACAATGTCATCATTATCGCGGCGACATACTTCGCCGTCGGTGTCGTCGCCCTCATCCTCTACGCGGGCCGCCTGTACGACGTGCGTGTCACACTGGCGGATATCCCTAAAAGGTACGTCCCCGGTGACCACGACCTGCCCAAAAGCTGCGCGACGGTTATAGAAGCGGAGCTGTACCGTTGCAAGATGATCCAGGACGAACTTCAACAACCCGGCGCGAGCGTCTCGCACGCTGGTCTTCCCCCACCGAAGCACTCAAAATTCGATTTCCCGCAGGTGCCTTATCTGGAAGTCCTGCTTGAAAGCGTCAAGCTGCTGGAAGAAAAAGCGCGCAGTTTGCACACGACGCTGGGCCGTCGTCCAGGTATGTCTCTTCGGGAATACGTCGCGTTTCTCGAGCGTTATCTCGCAGTGGACGCGGGGATGGGCCAGCGGTTCGTTGATGACTACGAGGAGGCGCGGTTTTCAGGGGTCCCGATATCGGAGGCGAAGTTTAAGGAGATGATGAGGATTTTTACGCTACTGCTTAGGAGCATTGATTTGCCGGAGAAGCTTTCCGAGATTAAATTGGAGAGGATGGATACGGCGCGGAGTTGGTAGAGATGAGGGCGCTGGAGGTAGGGTTGAGGCGGGGAGCGGTTGATTGGGGGGTTCGGGTGTCAAATTTTTGGGCTGCACACGTGTTTCAGATGGGCTGAAATTCGCAAGGATTGGCTCTTTTTTGGTATGTGTCACTCTTTGGCGTTCTTTGGCGATTCTATGGGTCATTTATATTGGTTGGCCCCTATTTTGGGAATAGATGTTATGTCAAACATGGGACGATGAAAGGTGTAGTAAGGCGTCACAATAATTAACTCGAGTTTTGTCTGATCCTCCATACTTTCAATAGGCTCCTAGTTGCTAATACAATAAAGGTAACAGAGAGCATATACGGTTACCGGTTCAAAAACGTAGCTCTCAAAGTAAAATGCCGGCGCGCTGTGCTTATTTTGTCCGTTGGTTCTGGTATTATTTAGTTCTCTTGACTATCTTTTAGTAGAGCTACGAGATATATTCGAGCCTGATGCTGCCACCAGTGTTTCGCGTGATGCGTGAAATGCTAGGGATGGGTAAACATAAGTTGAAGTCAGCTTATAGTCGACTCAACATAACTCGAGATTCTGAGCGATTAACTCAACTTTAGTTGCCGTTTACGTTTAGCATATATGAGAGATAAGTTTGGGGTGTGATCACAAGAATGTCCTGTGCCTGTGATGGGCTGCTTGGACTGTTGAGTAGTATACCGTATAGGTGTAGCGCGTCATTCTGGAAGAGATTCCAGTACAAACAAATTCTCAAACTTCGCGCACTACATGACGCGTGGATGATAAAACTATTGAGGCATTCATGTACGTGAAGAGCGGGGATTGGTCAAAAAAAAACGAATGATTGTATGTTAGGAGGATGAGGAATCAGATGAGTAAGGAGCTGTGGCAATGATGTTAAAATGCTCAATTGTTGGTCTTCCATTCTGAAAGCAAGATAATGTGCTTAGAGTACTAATAATGAATTTAATTTTACTTGATTTTCATCCAAGTTTCTAATGAAATGGACTTAACTCAACTTAACTCAAACAGGTATTATTAATAGACGACTTAACTCGACTTGCGAGGTTGAGTAAGAGAACTTAAGTTTTCCTGTGGTCTCGACGTAAACTTAACTTAAGTTCGATGCAATTAAATTTTGAAAGAATTTGACTAGCACCAATGTAGTCAAAGTCCATTTCATGGTCTTGATCGAAATTCATGATAATCATTCTGCCCGGCGGGAGTCGGAAAGTCGATAGCTGTTGTACAGTACAGGACAAAACCCTCGCTACTGCGTATGGATATCGCGAAGCGCGATGACAGATGCCAAGGAGTCATTGACGAATGCAGCTTCCAGCTTCTATTCCAAGAATACTGACCACGCTGCCCCAGCGCAGGGGCCAAAAAGGAGACGAGTGGTCTGTTTTCGGCGATCCGCGAAAGCGAGCGGTGACTGAACAAGGTAACTCAACGCTCAGGGCCCTTGATATCGTGCAAGTGGAGTGCTATCAAGCTGAGATATTTAGCAGTACTTCAGTGGTGTGAGATTAGGCATATCTTATCAGACTTCAGTACTGGTGGAATTTAATGGCAGGAAAGAATGAACGATTGACCAGAGCCGCAAGTTCATGATCCCTTTTAGAAATCCAGTAAAATGTTAATTCAGCTCTATCGACGACTCATCATCGCGATTCTAACCATAAGTACCAGAAAGCAATACACGTCGATGAGCCAACCATCTTTGTAATTCAGTCATGCCATCCACGACCTTCCAAATGAGGTTTTGTTGTGCCCCAAAACTGCATCACGTCAAAACGGTAGCCGCTGGGCTCGGCCCGCGTCTCGCACGAGCACCCCTTCTGGAACGTCAAGCGAAGCGCAATAAGGTCCACAAGATATGCACCAGCGGGAACGCGGGACAGGGCACAGAGATAACCGGTAGTTAACTGCCATGACCTAGAGATCTGCCCCACGGGCCTGCGGCGAGCGAGCTTGGAGCAAAGGCAGACAGTGCAGGGTTCAGCTTATCCGATAGGCCCTACTACGCTGTCAGTACGGATTGAAGATGGACACAGCTTCCCTTTTAGGGAAATGTGGAAGCACACGGTGCGGAAGTGCCGACCGCGGGACTGCCGCACGGACGGTACAACAACCGCCGGAGTTTATGCAAGCCACGTCTTTTCTGATCTCTCATCATCAGCTGCCATCTAGATGATGAGTCAAGACTCGGCCTGTTCGCAGCTATTGTCTCAAACTATGGTCATTACTTCGGGCTTTGCTTTGAGCCGTCAGCATAATGTGAACGCCATATATAGACGTAGAACCAAAGGCATACAGCGCTCAGAAACCCCTGTCATATTTCTACTTATATCAGACTGTTAAATTCCATGTACCAACGAACCAGGTACACGTAACTACATGGCAAGAATCGCGCGCATTCGTAGAGAGGTACGAGTGTGCGCACAGGGCAGCAGCACGCGGGTCGATGCAGCCAGAACAAGCGCACCGCATGGATGCACTAAAGCCCCGCGTGTTTGTTCGTTCCGCGGTCACTGGCCCCGATATTTCCGCCCTGTGGCCTCGACTCTTGTACCTCGCTTTATGCGTGCACTTTTTGTCTGTGTGCGATCCCTCTCTGTTTGCTTGTTGGTGTAAGATCTTCTCTACTTTTGGTACCAGAGCTCTCTGATGGTAGCAAAACGAGTTAAAAAAAAAGCAGCCTTAGCTGACAGACAACGCCGCAGAAGCAGGAAGTCGTCCGCCATTCCTCGATAGCTATAACCGCGTCATATGTCAAAAATGCCCCAACACAATTCTTGTTTCGGCAGGTCTGTCCGATTTCATGCCGGTAACGCGGATCACTTGCCGGGGACTTTTGCGCAAGTTTCAGGCCTGAGCGTGACCGAGAGTCATCGACGCTCAATATCGAACAGGTTACCTGGTACTGGTACGTACGTACGTATACGAGGGCTAGATGGGTGGCCTCGACTCAGACAGAGCATGCAGCCTCCCGCTGTGCATGGCGCTAGCCCTTGTTTCGAAATGTAGCATAACTGTGAACCGCGGCAGTCTCGTTCCGCGAGCGATCAACAGCTGCTCGTTGCCTATCAGAATTGTGCCATACTCTATGTACAGTTCATTCATGCTTTCCTTACACCATGGTATCCACAGACTTTCCGCCTGTGCGGGCCCTGAGTGAAAGCAAAGTTGCCTGATGCTGGATTATCCTAAACCCTAGTCGACCGGTACTCCTCTTCCAGTCATATTGTCGGTGGCGGTGCACGTGCCTCCTGGCCCCTGCACCTCCGAACTGTAAAATCTACTGCAAACGGCATGCTCAGCTTCGTCGGGCCCCTGCGGCAAATTTCCAATTTGGACTTGGCCCCTGCCGCCTCTTAGACTGTTGAGTTCATAAGTCAGAGTCACGGGCCTCAGCCAGCACAAATCCCTAGAGGAGTGCAGTTTTGGAATGCTGAGACGAATACCGCGAAGTTTTTGCGAGATTCAATTGGTGCCAAGGAGCATCTGTCGCATTTTGCTGTGTTGCGTTGGTTGCGCTGGAGAGAAGTCATACGGCGTACCGACGACCAGTAAAACAGCGACAGGCGGAGATAAACTGGCAAACTCCACTGGCATGTACAGTCCTCGTGTCAACAACGACCCCTCAACAGCATTCATGTTGGCGAAGCGGAAGACCCGCAAGTGTAGTGCCAGCGCGGTGCTCCTCGCATACTTGCGCACCGTAATCCCCGATGCAGCGCACAGGCCCCACGTCGCCTGAAGTGGAAACTTTTTCGCGACTTGATGTGAACGAAGGGTTTGTGCATATTTGACGGCCACAGTGAGTCTCACACATTAGCAGTGGTTCCTGGACGTAGGGCATTTGGGCATCCGGCATCAGTGGAGTATCATCCTCAGAGCGGAGATAAGTATTGGTAAGGTAAAGCAGGCGTCTGCTGGCGAGGAATCCACAGAGCAACCTAGACAATGCGCGTATTGTACAATACTCGGAGATTGGAAATGCTAAACCCCGCATCTGCTGACGCAATTTGTACTGACCCACCGTACCAAGGAGAGGGGGCGGTAAGACACCCTCAGATCTTGTCAATGCTAGCCATTAATGTAGGTACCTGCGACGCTCTCGCGCGACAGCCAGTTCCGCGCAGGAAAACAAGTACTCCGGGTTAGGGCGTACGAACGGCCCATGCTTTACTTGGGGTGGGACTCGTACGAGCTCTCGATTATAGTCACTCGCCGTCGCAGATGACCGATGTCTCGAAATAAACGTTTGGCTGTGGACACCCAAATTAGGAACACGACACAGAACCTTCTGCATGGTGCCATGGCGGCAGGCTTGTCTGTTTACTCGTTGTCATTCCAATGTAGTACATACCAGTATAGCAAGAACAATAAATCACCAAAAACTACGTGATACGGCGTGCGGATATGGTAATTCCTCGGCCTTGAGCGGTGGTAATTTGTTTAAGCAATCACGATCACAAGCAGACGCCTCGTGAGGGACGACAACATCGAGTCGTGTTTGGTAGACGGAACTGATGTGAAATAATGTAGGTGTCCAATTGGTCGTGGCTTCGACCTGTAGTACGCCTGAGCGGTCAAGTCTCGGATGCTTGTAAATGTCCTGCGAGCGCCACGTCGAGGCCTGTCAAATTCGATTAAGAACGCGCGCACAAGAGAATGTACTAAGGGCTCTAGACGACCTGCAGACCAGAAACTACTAACAGACGAGAGAATCAACACTCGACCTGGTTTTACTTCCTTACTCTCTCGAGCCTTCGTAACCCAAACTTCCTGTTGCTTGAGCTCAAATGAAGCTCGACGCTCGGCGGGATATTGCCACAGACCACAGGAAAAGATGGGGGAGAGGCGAGGGTTGATGCCTGCATCCCCGCTCACTGATCAACGTTCTTATTGTTTGGTGCTCGCGTAAAAAGCAAATTGGTTATTTCTGGCTTCCGCGGGCCAAGCAGCCTATTCCGGTATGTGCAAAACATAATATCGCAGTTTTTGACAGACTATACAGTCGATCGTAGACTTTAATTCCAGCTCACCATGCGCAAGGAATGGCGGGATCGGAACTTCCGACTGTCAAAGCCCTTGGCTCGCTCAACCCTTACCCTCAGTCTACATTTGCCGACATGGTTGCTTCGCCGGCCAGAGCCCGCGATGTTGCATACGTTGTGGTCTATGCTGATGGATTCCGAGATCCGAAGACGAGGCCGCGGAAGTTTAATCAAACTGGCTTGCCTACTCCAGAGCGCGCTCTATCACTATTCGAAGACAAAATGTCCCCCCCCTCCCCCCGCCCGCGGCCGCGCCCAACGCAAACAAGCCCTAAAAGAATCCGGCAATATCAAGGTGGTAAAAAAATTCGACGCACAGTTTTACGCACAATCCCTTCCTCTTGCGCGCAAGTGTCCCTGACCCTGCAGTATTTAAAAAGTTTAACTTCACGCCAAAATCTCATGCATGCGAGTGCGGGAACCGGTGCGGCAGTGCGTCTGGCCCTTTGCGAGCCTTATTTTCGCAAACGACACGCGAACCTGCGGTGTCCAAAATAAGATTCGCCGCGGTGGGTATAACGTTCTCGCACACATTCCAGTTTTATTCGCGTGCGATACAATGCTGCGGTATTGACCTATAAAAAAATTTGTTACGCGGGCATCATACGAAGAACGGAGAACAGCCGATGCAGTTTACTGTCTATTGCGATTGTTTCTTTCGTCTCTTAGATGCAGGTGTGGAAGACGCTAAGGACCTCGCATGACTCAAAGCGGAAGAGTGGTCCGATGTCACTCACCTACGGGGCAGTTACGAGTTTAAACGAGATTTCCAATGGACAAGTCCGATGGAAAGTCTCTCGTACGTTAGGAGACGTGTCCGGCTCCAAGCGATTATCTAGGTTCTCAACTTCACGGCGATACACACACCATCTGCAAATATTCCCGGAGGCGGCTCTTCGGCGCAGCTATTTAATGAGAGATCAAACAAGGTCGACCAGACCCAAAAAGGCTAGCCAAACAAGGTTATCCGACATGTTGGATTTAGCTGGTACAGGGGGAGCTTGGCTGCGGGCTGGCGCAAGCGCCACTTGGTTTGATCACCAGGCGATCCGCCTATACACACACACACACGCATATGAGCAGAGCCATGCTATAGTCAAGCCGACGAAGGAAGGTATTGGTACACTTACTAATAATGATGAAGACAGGCAATATCTTGACGAGCAAACAACAAGCGAAAAATTGCGAGGTAGCGCCGTGAGTATTCCTTGTTCGGGGGGCGCGTCCAAGCGCAGAAAGGCTGAAAAGGATCTCGATATACCCATGCGCTTTCCTAAATCCACATGGCCGTCACGGCATATGCTGTCGTAGTACTGTACACATCGGGATTCCAAAGCATCACCTCAACCGCTGCGGCTGTCGTACGAGTACGATATCCGCACAGCCATCAAGCTCGGCCATCAGCACGCCAAACTGTGCGCCACACCAAATTAGGTAATTCGGGCCAACAAAGAGAGGCACGGA
Organism: Lipomyces lipofer; assembly: GCA_003705915.2. Lineage (NCBI taxonomy): Eukaryota > Fungi > Ascomycota > Lipomycetes > Lipomycetales > Lipomycetaceae > Lipomyces > Lipomyces lipofer. Next base: position 7,304 of record PPJX02000064.1, on the reverse strand, counting down.
CCAGATGCCCATTCATAGGCAGGTGGGCCCTAAAAAAAAAAATTCACTCCGCTGGCCGCCAAAACTCTGAAAATACGCGTTCCAGAGGACCAGGGGATAACGTGCGCCTCAAAAGGAAGGCGGAGCCGGTACGCGAACCTCGCGAAATGCTGAGACCCGTGCGATGTCGGTGCTTACCAAGACGAATAGATCGAGGAGATAATCTTGATCTTACATGATCGGAAGTGCCATCCTACGGAATGCAGCCCTGCAGCTGGGGCGCCTACCCGACCGGTGCGGGGACAAAAGAGCATGAGCGGGGCGCCAGACGGCGGCCGACGGCAACGGCCACAAATTTCCTAATAAGGAAGGCAGACGCGCAGACGAGACGGAGTTAAATCGGGCGGTGCGTTAGGCGGGTCGGCACCTCCGATCGCTGAGCCCAGCGAGCGAGTCACACGGGTGACGGGTGACGGGTGACACAGCTAGAAATAAGGTGTGCCCAGACCTTCCCACTAGCTTCGGAAGGCGTACCGCCCGAGCCACGTTGTACCCGGTACAGCACAGACGCGAGGAGGTCTGATGCTTGACGTTGCCGCCGGTCGGTGCGTGTTCCTCAATCAGGCAACAACGTCAAGCGTACTAACTATTCACCCATCGTCCCACCCACGCGTCCCCTCGTCATTAATCACAGAGACCCAATGTACCTCGTGTCTGCGCGCGCCCGACTCCGCCCACCAATATATCTTTCTTGTCCGCCCCAGGCTCGCTCGCGTTTCTGCACCTTATTACCTTTGTATATCTCCCATTCGAACTTGAAGTGTTTTGCGTTCGCAGTCCTTCAGCTAGTCGCTCTTTGTCAACAGTAACACTACTATCACTTCAGTCTTCTACCATGGATCTCATGAGCATTCTCAACACTGGCAAGCAGCAGGCCGCTGCGGCTGCCGCACAGCAACAGCAGCAACAGCAGCAACAGCAGCGTGCGTCCCAGTGGACTCTCATGTCGCCCTCAGGCTCGATCCGCAACCAGTCGCAGTCTCCAACCCCAAGTCTTGTCAAGTCGGAGACCACCGATCGCACGTCCGTCGCCTCGCTCGTCTCTGCTGTCAACTCTCCGTCGCTTGTCGGACTGCCGTCCCCACGGTCCCCAGCAGTGTTCCCCTCTGCCCCCAACGCCGCGCCGCGATATGTCCCGTCCATACAATCCGCCGTGTCCCACGCTACCTCTGCAGGCGTCGCGCAACAGTCTCAGCACTCCATTCAGTCTGGGTACGCGCAGGCCGCGTACGGATCACCGCAGTACAGTACCTATCTTGACTCACCTGCCCCGATGATCCACAACTCCTCCCACTATGCAAACGAGTACTTCCCCTCCTACTCACAGGACAGCCAATCCTCCGCTTACCTGCATTACGCCGCGGCCGCCGCTTCCTCCTCGTCCGCCCCCAGCAGCAGCCTCAACTCAACTCAGCCCCTTCCTCCGTGTCGATGCCCACCCCCGCCCTCTCCGTCGCGTCACCCTCCACCATACTTCCGCAACAATCCTATGGCATGAAGCAATTCCTCTGCTCCATCTGTACGAAGCGTTTCGCTCGGCGGTCCGACCTGGCGCGCCACGAGCGCATCCACACAGGCGTGAAGCCCCATGTCTGTGAGGTGTGTGCTAAGCCGTTCATCCAGCGGTCCGCGCTGACGGTCCACCTTCGCGTTCACACCGGCGAGAAGCCGCACAAGTGCGATACCTGCAACAAGACGTTCAGCGACTCCTCCAGTTTGGCGCGACACAGGAGGGTGCACACCGGCAAGAGACCGTACCAGTGCAATCAGCCAGGGTGCGCAAAGACATTTACGAGGCGGACGACGCTGACGAGACATTTGAATACGCATGCGTGTTCGGCGGTCTCGATGGCGACGCCGCTGCCGCAGGCACAGTTGCAGATGCACCAGGGCCAGAGCCAGGGCCAGTACTGTGACGAAGGTGATCCTTATCATAGGCACAATTATGGGTGCGGGAACGTGACGCCGTTCCATCTCGCTGCGTGAGAATTGCGCGTGTGGGATTGGAGTTGGTGATTGTACTGTATTGTATTATACATATTTATGTTCGGGAATATGTTTTATTACGGCATTTTCACTTCGTTTTTTGGTAGGAAAAATGGCGGAAAGAATGAGTGAGATGAGATTATACATACACGTTATATATCTCAGTTTGTATCATATTATGTTATATATGGGTGGTTATCCGCAGGATGCCAACAAAGCGTGTGCCGGGAAGAAGATGACATGGAGGAGTTTTATAATGATGCTGTTTTTGCTTCTTGTACATATTTGTTTTGAATCATGGGTGTTGTTTTGAGACTTTTTCATTAATGCTTAATCTTTCCATCGTATTTATAGTTCTATAGTAATTTTAATCTGAAGTCAGGCCATAGCTTAAGTAGGCTCAAAGCAGTGCATTCTGGCTAAATTGATTGTCACCCAATGTGATCCGATCCATTCGAACTAGCCAATTGTGGCATAGTAAGGCTCGGCGCATAAAGACACACTTAGAACAGATCCCACTGCTCTGCCATGTAGAAGCGGAGAGGATTAGCTTCTCCGGTCTTCGAAAGCTGCTCTAGGTCATCCGGCGAGAGCTCAAACGAAAAGACCGAGAGTTGTGTGGCCTGCCTATCGGAATTTGTGCTGCTCGTAATAGCCACGATGCCCTGCTGCACGATCCAGCGTAGGAGGATTTGCGCCGCAGTGACATTATGTTTGACTGCAAGCTTCTCAATCAGCGCCTTCACCGGAGTATCCGCGCTCGATCGGATCGGCAGGAGAGGCCCAAATGCTGCCGTGACAATTCCATTCGCTTTGTTTGTCTCGACGATATCCCTCCTGGGTCACAGTTAGCAAAGTGACGCTGCGGTTACAAAATAAGACATGGACGAACTGACGAAGCAGTCTGAGGGTTAAATTCGATCTGATTAACGGCTGGCTTCACTTTGGCGACCTTGAGAATTCTTTCAATCTCGGGAACGCGGAAGTTGGATATGCCAATGCTCTTTGCGAGACCTTTTGCTTTGATATTTTCGAACTGAGCCCACACGCCCTCGATGTCATATCTTGAAAAGTCCGTGAACAGCACAGGAGCATGGATCAGGAAAAGATCAACGTAGCTAGAACAAGCAAGATGTCAGACCCTAACGAAGGAGAGTATAAGCAAACTGCGTTCGACTCGTACTCCATCTGCAGTTTCTCTAAAGACTCCCTAAGTCCACCTTCGATGTCCTTGAAGGCATCCGGCGTAGGCAACACCTTTGTCGTGATGAAGAACTCCTCACGAGGGATCTCGCCGCTGGCGGTGAACTGTTTGACAGCTACTCCAATCTCTCTCTCTGTAGCGTAAACTTGGGCACCGTCGATATGTCGGTATCCGTGCTTGATCGCCTGCGTCAGGCGAACGACGTAGCTGTCATCGATCGGGAGTTCGGTTTTACTACGAGCAGTCAGCACCCGAAAGACCGTTGCAAAACGAAGCTTTTACCCCATAGCACCTGCACCAAATCCCACGAGAGGGATTTTGTTGCCATCGGAAAGCGTTAGGGTTGGAGAGATCATTATTTGCTAATATGACTCGACGGACGATTTGTTTGGTACCAACTTGAGGGTTACATTAATGCCCTATATATAGTTATACTGATATATTATTATATACGGGCGACTAATTTCATGGTCCACTGATGGCCACATAGCTCGAACTATTATTCAGCATTATTCAGGCTGCTGCGAGTAGTCGCACAACTCTCTTCAAAGTAGACGAGACTTCGTAAACCAGCATCTTACTTCCTTGGGCGATATGGGTCGGGAGGTTAACAAATGCTGACAGGAGGTTACTAATGTCAGGTCAACTAACCCTTAACCGACTTGCTTCCCCTACACGCCATTGACTAGGGTAACGACGAATTGAATATTCAGCTTACAGATACTTTGTAAGCCGATCGTAAGTAGGGATCGGTATGAATAAACGGCAATAATATGCGAATATGAATAATCTATGAGATCTCCATGAATATTCGTGATTATTCACGGTGGACTAATCAATAACTAATCAATACTAATCAATACCGAGAGAGCTTAAGTCACATGCCAGCGGTGAGTTTGTTGAGTAGTATTTTATATGATATCTGATTTTCAGCAGTGCAAGGCCGGTGTCGTCGTCGTTACCTATTTTTATGAATACAATGAATTCCAATTGTCACTCTCATGATACTCAAGAGCGCCGTTCTAGAGCGAAACGTCGTGATTACCATGTCGTGAATACAGGTACTGATAGTGAAGGCGACTCTGACAATGAAGGCTCACGTTCCCGTTCTCGTCCTCGCCTTTGATGACGGTATCATTAACCTCGCAAATACTAATGATAATGAGAACTGACTATTTGAGTGGTGGAATGCTAATAAAGGAGAGTATCCAACAAATGGCACAAGCTGCACGTGATTTCTTGCCACTTCCGGCATCAGAGGTTGTTGGTGAGCCGCTGTTCAGCAGTGGGAGGATTTGTTTCGACTTAGGAGGCATCGAATAAATGGGGAGACTATGACACTTTTGACGTTGTTCAAAGAGTTCATGTGATATGGAGGGTTAGGTTGATTTCAGTCAAGTATTCAATATATATTCCTTCAAAGACCCAGTACTTTTAATTCCGTTGTAGTACTTGAATGAAATTAATAGATCAATCAGTGGATCAGGCTTATAATCGAGTGGATTGAGCCACTGACTCAGGTAATACATTGTGGAAACCCAAAGCGACATATATCTGTATATTAAAACCGATGTATTAGTCGGAATATTCAATGTACTCGGTGCGTTCGGTTGAGATCCACTGAGTAAAGTGAGCTGATTCAAATGAGTAGATCAAGCCTTGCTACTAAATACTGTATCTACTCATTGAATCATAGGATCAAATAGAGGCTTTAGAGCCTATTGAGTAGTCAATATACTCAATATAGTCAGTGGGCCATGATCTTTAAACCATCCACTGCCTCAAAGCGAATGGATTGAGCAGTTCGTCCAAATCACGTGAGTGACGATTTGTCATACTCGTATTATCCGTAGATATTACGAATATTACGGATATGAATACAGATAAGGCTAATTTATCTGGATATAGATACGCCGATACGGATTCGGTCATTCGGATACGGATACAGATATTCGTCTGGTTCCGGATACGAATATGAATTACGAAAAATAAGCTTGGATATTATTCATGCCGATCCCTAATTGTAAGGTAATTGTCAGACGGCCAACCATAATCCCCACCTGGCAGTCAACTCGGAGGAATCGCTTGCAGGCCGGTTCCTTGACCTTGAAATTTAAATGGGCGTTGTGCAAAGCAGCGCATCCCCACACCTTGGGGAAGTTGTGGCATTGATCCGTCCCGCGGGTCTGGGACTTTGACGCTTATCCAATTGGCACCTCTTTGGAATCAGTTGCCAATTTCGCTTAGCTGCGTTTGTATGCAACCGTATAGGGCAGTGGGTCTGGCGGCAGATGCTTAGAGGCCAATCAAGTTGGCCAAGTCAGTCTCACCTTTTTTTTCGTATGCAATTGTATAGCCGACTTTAACGACACGCGTCGTGTATTGGATGTGACCATCACGCTTAGCGCGTCGTTATTTCGGGATTCAGGTTACCAAAGGATGATGGGTTTAAGTCCACCGTCTCCTCGCGGCGTCCATTCACCACCACAAGGGGTGTTGCGGGCTGCCTCGCTCGCCGCTTTGACAAGGACGATCGGTCTGTCGGAACCTGGGGGGTGCACCGTGTGTGCACTGAACATGTATATTCGGAACTCTGTGAAGATCTTCATACGGCGAGATATTGCATTGTTTTCGGTTATCCTGCACCGAATGCTAATATGCACGGTATGTTAGCCCTTGGGAAACTTAAATGGAATGGATGTCTAGGAGAACAATGGACCGCAGAGTTTTCGAGAACCACCGCAAATTCCTCCACGAATAGATTTCATATATGCAAGACGACATGGCGAACATGGACAAGAGTTCCCCATACCCAGAGCAGCCGCTGGTCCAGGAGGTTTACACGGGAAACTTTAGTACACATGTGGTACGTACTCGGGGTCTGGAACGGAGTTTGGATTGCCAATTGAGGTGAGTGACTCTGTTAAGACTTTATCAGTGGCAACAAGGTGAGTTTTACGGTTCCGATCAGAGAGACAAGAGAAAACAATTTTCGGGCGTCGGACAGTTGAATAGTTACGTAACCCGGCAGCCTGACAGAACTTGCTTCATGCGAAAACCTCGTATTATACAATTGATAGGCAGATTGTTTTGCAATTCCAACGATTCAGGATCCTGACGAACACGTCCAAAAAAAAAAAGGAAAGGAAGTGCAACAGGCCCGACATTTATACTTGTTCTGCAAGCCTTAGTTTCTGAGTGATACGAGATAAACGTCTAGTACATGGAGTGAATTAGCTCGAATTGACAATCTGTCAACCGAGCTATTATCACCGCCACACTCTCATTCTATCAACAACTTCAACCGCTTCTCAACCCCCTCCATTACCTTCCTCACTGTCTCTGGCTTCAAAACTCCCTCTTCATAAGATGCATTAATCACAAGTTCACCTCTTTTGACACTAGCCACATTGAAGACAATGCCAGCAGGCCCAACACTCGCTTTTGTGGCCGCTGCTGAGAACTCTACGTGGTTAATGCTCCACCCAGCGGGCGATTCCTCTTCTATCAGAGGAAAAACACCAATATTGGACACTAAGAATGTGTTGTTAGAGTAAAGACCAAGATTGGGGAACGCTTGCGAAGCAAACTCCTCGTCGTCTTCGCCTACTAATTTTGTAGACATGTAGTCTTGCAAAGCTGTGTTGGCCTTATTTATATCGTTATGGAGTTTGGCTTTGTTCTGCCAAGCTAGATCCCACAACAGTGTAATATCCACGTGCACTCCTGGTGCAGGACCATCTCCGGCACCGTTTCGTCTCACCTTCGAATCTCTCCCGGCTTCGCGATATCTCCTTAACCATTGAGCATCCATAAAGGAGCTAGCTGCGTTCAGCATGACATCGATACCTGGATTGACCTTCAGATATCGCCGTATGTCTACCGCTACTTGGGAAAACCCAAGTGTTGCTTTGGGGTAAACGTCAGCTGCCAATGTCACTTGAATTAAGGTGTGCAGTAGCGCCGTCAATGTCGTGTTATGGATTCTACAAGCATCAAGATACTTCTCCTTCGTTGTACAGTCGATCTGCATGCTTTCAATCCTTGTGACAGTACGTTTGTCTTGGAAAGGATT